>SZWC01016959.1:8958-19546 GCA_023375785.1 Penium margaritaceum
GGTATGGAGATTGTGCGAGATCGGAGACATCGGACACTGTTGCTGCATCAGGCCCAATACGCACGAGTCGTGGGGGAGCGCTTTAGCGATCTCCTTGGTGCAGTGCCCACTGCTTCCACACCACTCACACCTGATGGGCAGGATGCCCTGAAGGTGGATGACCCTACACAGCTGGGGGAGACAGTGGACGTGACCTTGTACCTCCGTCTTATCGGATCTTCGATGTACCTGGCCACGACCACGCGTCCCGACATCGCGTTCGCCGTCAACCTCCTCGCTCAGTTCTCGCAGGCTCCACGTGCAAGAGCTCTTCATGCGGCTGTGCGAGTGGTGCGGTACGTGGTTTCTACGCCGTATCTCGGACTCTGCTTTCGTCGGCAGTGTTCGGTGGTCCTTGACGGCTACACTGACAGCGACTGGGCTTGGAGTCCCGACGGGCGCAGTCGCACTGGCTACGTGTTCCTGCTCGGTGGTACCGCTTTGTCTTGGCGAAGCGGGAAGCAGGGCTGCATCGCACGTAGCTCGTCGGAGGCAGAGTATGTGGCTTTGGGGGCAGGGGCTGCTGAGGCAGTTTGGCTGCAGCGCTTGTTTCTTGAGCTTGGGCAGTCAGTACCCGCCATTGTGCTGCGTTGCGACAACTCGAGTGCTCTCGCCATTGCAGAGAACTCTGGTGTTTTTCATGCTCGCACAAAGCACATTGCGGTTGAGCATCACTTCGTTCGTGATCTGGTGGAGCGACGCGTGATCTCCATCATGTGGGTTGGCACTCACTTGCTGCGAGCTGATTTCTTGACGAAGGCACTTGCACGCGGAAAGTTCCTGGTGGCCATTCGTTCTGTTGGGCTTCGCCCCGTGCGTGACAGTAGTTGAGTGTGGGATATACGTTGCCGTCTCATCTGTCTGTGTCACTCACTATGTTGTTGTACCAGTGCTGCACGCGTATGGACATGCGTACCATCGGGTCATGGGGGAGTGTTGTGCTTTGTGCCGTTTCTGTACAGTTTACTGTGACCACTCGGCCGTGTCCATACTCGTGCAGATCCCTGAGGCAGGCGGCCCTGGTGACACCGGCGCGACGACAGGCGGCGGACTACCCGTCTGGAGCTGACCGACCACTGTTCCAGAGCCCCAGATGTCACCGGGACTCCTTGCTGTGCCTTCTNGTCTTTTGATTCTGCACGTCTAGGTTCAGACGGCGCAGGATTCTGACATGTGTGCGCAGAGTTACGGCCAAAACAGTGGTTTTGGGCCGGTTTTAGGACAGCTCTTGGACTGCCGCGTGCGACACCCGCCGTGCGCCGCGGCAGGTATTTATGCCCTGGACCTGTCAGTTGTCATTTCTCTCTGCAATTACAAAGCTATTGAAGCTTATGAGACTTTGTGTGTCTCCCTAGCCTGATCCTTGCTGTTTCTTGCACCTGCCTGCTTGCTAGTGCGTTAGCTGACTCGACAGTGTCGCCACGTCAGCAGCAGCAAGGCTAGGAAGCTTCCTAGCAGTTTCTCAGAGGGCACATAGAAGACCATGGGGATTGGGGACCGTTGAGGTCATGAATTTTGAAGTTGGTGAATTTCAATGTTTGTCGGATGGAGGATGGAAGGAGAAGGGTATAGTCAAAGAGATGGGTATGGAATGAATGATATTAGAGACATGACACATTTCTGGGTGAGTGAGAAGGATGAGAGAGGCCTAGAAATCATGGTACCTAGTCGGACTTCCTCAGTAAGAATCCACCGTTTTGCAGAGGAATGCCGTAGGGTGACAAGTCAGCTTTTTGAAAGAAAGATTGTACGTTGCGTTCTTGAGTAAGTTCTTAACAAATTGAATCAAGGGACAGGGATTTCTAGGGAGGATATATGAACTTGCTGAAACGGAAGCGCCATGTGGGATGGAGGGAAGAGAGTTAAAGTCAACTGATGCCCGGGAAAAAGAGGAAGAAGTGGCTTCGTTTGGAGAAAGCTTGACTGAAAACAGCACTCCACTTCCATTGCTGTTCTCTTGATGGAAAATGAGTGGCCTCAATTGGTTTCTTGAGCAACAATGAGACAAGAAGGCTAGACAACCACACACCACCTCGGGTTTGAGGGACAAACACGAAATCTGATGAGTACAATGGACGTCCAAATGAAATGCTTTCATGGTGGTTATTAGGTGACAAGAAATTCAATAGGAAGTTTTCTTTGTATGTTCAGGGACAGGAGGGCATACATAACACAGTAGAAGAGGAAGTTTGAATCGAGATAGACAATAACAGCGATGTACATCCTTTGGACCTGGGCGCAAGCCTAGTCCATAAAGTGAGTGCTACTTGTAGTGATTTTACCATGATCTCAAGTATAACTGGTGTCCAGTGACGGGGAGAACATATGGCCTAGAATTTGTACAGGTTTAAGAGTGAAAGAGTAGGGAGACGAAGGCACAGTTGAGGTGTGATCACTAATGTAACTGAGGTGAGTCTTGCGGTAGATGATGCGGAGGCCACTGTATTGATCTATTGTGCGTAATACTTATGCTCAATTTTCTAGGGAAGGAGAGGATGAACGTAAGGTTGTCGGCCTAGCGGACAATGGATTTGGATCAAAGAGGTGAAGGGATGTCAGTCAGTCTGGCTCAAAGGATATCTTTCATAGGTTCCAGTACACATGAAAATAACAGAGGCAATCAAATAGCCTTGTTGAGCTCTGAGTCGAGATGGATAGGGTCAGAACCATTGATAAGGAAGCATGTATTATGACGATTGAGTCTAATCTAGTCGAGGATGGATAGAGGAATGCGTAGATGCAAACGATCATTGAAGAGATCATCACTATTTAGTGGATAGTAGCCTCTTTCAAAGTTTTTGAGGAAGTAGAGAGGGATCTTTCAAAGGATGTTGCACAATCATGAATATCATGAAGTTGTAGAAGGGCATGCAAAGGATGCTTTGTCCTTAAAAAAACCGGTCTGATTGTCATGGATCATGAAGGGTAACAATTTGGCACGGTGGGAGGGGAGTACCTTTCCAAGGATCGTGTATGGAACCTTGACAAGGGAGCTAGGTTGATAGTTATTGATGTTGTAGGGATATCCCTTCTTTACATAAGGATACCGTGGAAGGTAGTAGTTTTATGGTTCGAACATGGATTTACATGGAGGTCTGTGTAATACAAAAGAAGTTGCAACCACACAGTAGGTAAGAGCTGGCTACAATGTTCAGTAGTAAGGTTGGCCAGGTCCATTCAGCCACTTGATTAACACAATTGTACTTCATAACTTCTGGGCCACTGGTTGACACGAACCGAAACAAAACGTCTACTTCAACACCAAAAGTCTCCTGTTGCCTGACTGTCCATGGACATGGTTTTGTTTCAAATGGAAAACGGCGAAGGGAAATTAAAAACAAAGCTGTTGTTTTTCTCTCCATATTCATACATCTTTTTCTAGCTCTATGGACAATAGGAATAGATTTTTAGTGGAAAGTAGAACAAAAGTTACCTTTCTCTCTTTGTGAGATCCTAAAACAGAGTGGTAGAGGCCACACGCAGACACCCAATCCATCTTTTAACACTCATGGACATTCCCTCGGTCAAGAAATTTTCTTGAGAAATTGTGTACAAGAAATTGTCAAACGTGCCGTGCACATGAGGATCACACATCATCATGTTAGAAAACACATTAAAGCCCGATAAAAGAAAATGTCAAAATTCCAACTCACAAAACTCGTGAGAAGGTGCATGTTCAAAGTAAGACCCCTTTCACTAGGACCTCCAAATGAGGAGTTTTTTTTTACGGAATCGGCCATAGAAAGACTCCATTTCTTCAAGTCTCCCTATACATCGTTGTTCATGATGTTCGCCCTAGACGTGAGGCGAAGGGAAAGACCCTCCACCAAGATTTGGATGCAATTCCACAAACTCCTTGAAAACTAAGCAGAAGAGTTGGATTCTTTACCCGCTACATTGCTTTCAGAGCTAATGTGACCTATGTGACTAACGCCTTGAAGACAATGAAGTCCTTGCAACATAATGCTACGATTGTAGCACCAAGCAGTAGTATTACATAAGATGCATGGAACCCAAATTTTCTCTGGATTTTTTAGTTGTAACACCTGTAGAAAGCTCTTGCCAAACTCTTCTACATGTTTAAGGTGTAAAGGTTTTGTGTATGCTACAAAATAATGCCCAAGCCTTTTCCTTCCTGGCTGGTTTTGTAGCGTATCCTCATATCGTTGTTTTTTTTCTCTTCATCCCAAGCTTGTGCAAATTTGATAGCCAATGGTGAGAACATGTTGTTTGTCCAACTTGCATGAACATTTGAGGTTGGTTTCAAGGCATAAGCAAGGAATCAGCCTATTTAAAGTGTTTGTGAGCTCCACGACAGGTGAGCGACGGCGCCGGTGCAACTTGCCACCTGGCATAAGAAGACAAGTCATGAGTAGACAGAGAAGTGAAAATACAAGGAAGGACAAGAAAAGTGGAGAAAGGAAGAACTTGCATGGTGTCTGCCAGCAAACGACCTTTCATGCTCCTTACTTGTCACCTTGCGTCATGAGCAAAACTCACGTCTTTCTTCATCCAATAGTATTGTCAGGTTTCTGATTGTCTTACACCTTGTGATTGGCTAGTGTCATGATTCAAGGCTAGGGAAACTGTCTTTCTGAAAACCACATGAATATTCTTGCCGTGGCAGCAAAAAAAAAAAATCATCTTTCGAACACGACATTTTCCCAGCCGTGACGGCCTAAGAAATGCATCAACTTTCTTATTGTATGAATGTACCATCCATGGCAACTCACAAAAGTGTTCCTAATGGCCTCACCAAACGTTAGTGGAAAAGGGTCCACTTTGGACAGAGGACCAAGGACTAGTTAGTGAGCAAAAAAATACCAAGTTGGAGGTGCTATTTGCACAGGAGGTGGAAAAGGATGGCGTGTGCCAGACATCCTCCAACCAAAGACAATCAAGGTGGTGATGACCTCTCATCACATCCTTTGCAATCTCCATGTTTTTGGGGCCACAGCTGCCAACCTGAAGGCGACCATGTCTCCGTAGGCAACCACTGTTGTACATCCACATGGCTCTGCGTAGCTAGTGGAATGGCCTTGCTATGATGCAACCTAACGACACTTTTTTCAAGTACATGGTCGATTACAGGGGTGCACAGAGACCTCACTAGAGATTATAGCCAATGCATTTGGAGATGTACTATACCATCATGTACACAAAGGTGCCAAGTACAAGGAGATGAACGGGGTCTTCAAGCTAATAAGTAGCTCATTTGAGTCATCTTTAGTAGATTTCACTCTCCTGTAGTAAGAAAAAAGGCGTCACCGAGGGTGATGGGACTCAAATGTTTAAGCATCACAAGTACTTGGTGTTAGAGTACATATGGTTAGCAAGAAGCTCAAGGAAAATACCACTACAGCTGTAAGAACAGAATCAGACAAGTTGGAGGGCTATGCGGGACTACATGAGCGAAGTGCATTGAAATTCCTAAAGACCTACTACGATGCAAGGCTGAACGTGATACATGCTTGGATTTTCGCTGGGTTGGAAGGAGAGTTACACAGAACAGTTGGCAGGTACTTCCTGGACCATCCAGTCAAGAAGGCTGCCGGATAGAAAGCTCCAAGCCAGATATACATTATGATAATGACGAGATGAAAGCAACACATGACTGCCACAAATTGACCATTTCATGAATGACCCCTCCAAGGCTGCTGGTGTCAGACAAGAAGCTTGAACTTGTTGCCCCCTCAGCACCAAGTGGAGATGGTGTAACGGGTGGCGAGACATGGGGTCGTTACAAGGTTGTGGACGCAGCAAATTCCCAAGCTCTAGGAACAGACTAGGCCATGGTGTAGAATTTCCTTGCCCCTAGGTGATTCAGCTAGGGACCAGGTAGGAGAAGGTGTGGATCAGGGGCGTGCTTTAACATTTTCTGATGAGAATGTAAAACACTTTGATTAATATAAATAAACTAGTCCTCATCTTGTTGAACCTCAATCCAAATTTTTTACCCCAATTGACCATTAGACATTGCATTTCTGGACAAAACACGTGATTGATCTTGTTTAGTAGTGGCGACACAAACCAATATGCAATAATTCTATCATTTGTTATTGAATCAAGAGTTATCAGGGTAATTAGAACAATAACATATGTAGTACATCTCATCAACAATTCTGACCCATGAAAGTTTAAAGAATGAAGGTATCTGTAGAATAAAAAAAAAATCAAAACATGTAGAACCTCACTGCACATATTGCAGATTCCTACAAACTTCTCACAGCCAATACCATCATTTTTTTCCCTACAAACTTCCAAATAGATTTAACTCATACTTTGAAGTCGTCTCTGTCCTAAAACCTGGTGTTGTACCCCCCCCCTCCCTCCTACACCTACATTTCCTACTAAAAAAACCTATATGCTTCAATCGCTCGTAGAACATGAAGAAACTACCTATGGGCTTAACTCAGAGGGGATTTTTCTTACAAAACTCACCTTGAACTCTAATTGTGTCCAAGATGATGATCACGTTTGGCGCCTTCATTCCTCAACCAGATTTTGCGCCATCGTCCTTAACATGAGTGACCACAGAAACCTTTATGCCCGTGGAAGGTCCACACCTACTAAATGGATGGAGGGACTTGCTGGTCAAACCTATGATTTCCCTAATGTAGTAATCAAGCACTACATCAATTTTGGTGACCACTTTTAAGAATGGCCACCTAAAATCCTTTCTTTTTTAATTTAAGAATCACATATAGCATCACTTTGATTTTAGTATTGGACGAAATAGCTCGCATATCCACATTCCCGAAGGGCGGACCCTCCCATATCCAAGTGCAGAATTTTATGTCCCCCATATCCAGCACTTTAAAATATAAGAACGACGTATCCTGCTCCCTTGCCATGCGTGATCAGCGACATGCGCCGCTGATCGAGCATGGCGAGGAGGGTCATGTGACCGTCGCTCGATCGCGACCCTCGCTCCCTCACGACATCGCGATCGAGCGATGACCCATTTTTTTTCGATTTTCTTTTTCAACGCGCAAATGCCCTATTACGATTTAGGGCTTTCTATGTTTTGCGCGGGCTCCGCCCGCGCAAAACAGAAAACCCTAAATTGTAATAGGGGGTTTGCGCGTCGAAAAGGAAAATAAAAATGGGTCATCGCTCGATCGCGATTGAGCGAAAACGCTCATTTCAGATTTTTGATTTTTTTTATGGCATGCAAAACACCTTAGGTTTGCGAGAAAAACACCTTCAAGCCCAATCCCGAATTATGTTCGGGGTTGAGAGTTTTTTTTTTGCGCGGGCATCTGCTGGGCCCCGCGGTAACAGGCCCAGCAGATTCCCTTTCAACGCATGGGGTGTCTTGGACCCCTCACGCAAACCCCACACAAACCCCTCCCTCGAACAATCACAAACACCTCAAACGTGGGGTTTGTGATTGTTTAAGGGGCATGATGACGTCATCAATCCGAAGCTGCATTTCATGCAGCGATGACATGGTGTTCGCGTGCTTTTTTTTTATACGTTGTTGTTTTTCTTCGAACGGTGGATGTTTCATTGTTAAAGTTCAAATCAGCTGGGTATGGGGTTGTCAAAGAGCGACACATGGATATGGGGGATCTATCGGGAAGTCGATGGGTATATGGTCACACCCCGTTTAGTATTTGATGATACCCAAGACCAATACGTGCCTAACTAACACTGGTACTTAAAGAAAAACCTCTCTCAAGACCCCACCGTAGTTGTAGCCGGAAAAGAGAACAACTCTGGTGTGTATCTTATCCGACACAGATGACACACGTGCTCTTCTAAAATCTTTTGAATTTCATGATCTGACCACATGTCTGTACGGAAAGCCAAAAAAATGTCATCGACCCCTTTCACACCCAAAAATTCTCTCCCCTCGCCTCACACGCTTGCATGCTTTAACCGAGTATAGTATCCCGTAGAGAAAGATCATCCCCATCTGGTTGAACTCAAAAAATTTCCTCTACTTTTTTTTTGTTATCACATGTTGCATCTAAGTCGGCACTCGTTTCGTTCCTATACTTGGTGAAGATAACTCTTTGTGTACTTTCTGTGGTACAACGGAAGACTATGTCCATTGCTTTCTTACATGTCCTACCATTCTCCCCATCACTAGTTTCACCCAAAACTCTTACACCAGGGCATTCCACAAAAGGGAACCTTGTGAGTGGATGGTTCTCTTTTGTACCACTACAAGAAACAAACACAATGTGGTATGGAATTGTTTGCAACTCACATTGATTCACCTCATATGGAGGTGGAGGTGTGACCACCACTTTGAATGCTTGAAAAATGCTGCAACCACTCTGCCTGAAAAAGCTTTTGATCTCACTTGCAACCACGTGAATGTAAACCTCTCTAACCTTTCTGAGGAATACACACGCAAATCACAATTGGGACCTCAACTTGTCATTTTCCGATACCCATCATTCCCCTCTGATAATCCCTCCACCGGAGAGTGGACATGTACAACTTATCTTTGAAAAATGTAGTTGTTTTCACTTCCTTCCTTCTTTACACAGGGACATCTTCTCACCTTGAGCGAGGATTCATTGACATCGCAGGAAGAGGGAGGAGGAGAGGAGGAGCTCCTTCGCACGATAGAGGTAGGAGAAGTGCCTGCTTATGTCAAATCGAGGGCCCTACAGGAGGACCCCCAGCCCCCTCTCAGATGGGAGAGTAGGACACGTACAACACAACTACTTTGCACCACATATCACCTCCACCGGCTTACACCACCACCTCCCATTTGACACCGTCTCTCCTTGCATGAGATCTCCCATCTAATCCCTTTGATATCTCTATGCTGGCTGTTCTCTTAGCAGCATCAAAGGACCTATCGACCTAGCCCACCAGATCGAGGATGTCGTGCACCTCGTCGACAAAAATCATTTCCCCTCAGGTGCTGTGACCAATGTATGGATTAAAGACACATCACTCCACATGAGTAGCTCACGTATACATATGCAGTTCTGGGATTGGCAAAAGACTCAAATTCCATGACTGAGTTTTTTTGCAAGGAAGGGACTTTGCATGTACAAGTCCCCAATCGCCCAACCCCAGTCCTAGTGACAGCATGTATTTACTCCACTATTCCCACACTCATCCACTCTGATGATACAGTAAGCATCATCGTCAGTAGGGCCCCAAGTGGTTACAGACCAGGGGACATTGCCAAACCCTGACCTTCCCACTCATGAACTCCAATGACACCATCTCCTCCATCTTGCCCTCATTTCTGCAACTTCACCTCTCAAGTTTATGAACAGGCCCCCAGTACCCTTAGTGGATCTGCCCTCATTGTAGTAGATGACATCAACTGCCAGTCTGTCCATCCCCCCCTCTTATTCCATTGCCTACCCAACAAACCCATGCTCATATCCATCAAGAGGGACATGTGTACCCACTGCAACTAGGCTCACAAGTCCTCCTTCCATGACTAGTTCTCTATCAAGGCTTCATTCAGAGAGTTAAAGGACCTTTCTCTTGCTGAAGTAGAGGTGGCTCACTTCCCTCTTACGTCATCCTACCAGGACCTACGCGACAACCAGGGCATCATCCTCACCTCTCCTGGTGCGCACCCAGAGCAGTGGAAATGTAACCGGAGGCTATGTCAATGTGCTTTGCGTCGTGGGGTCAGCAGCTTGAACAGCCACCTCAGCTAAGCCAGGTTACACCTTCAATAACCCTTGGATGTTTTCTTTACAAACATGATAAGACACTCTCCGGAAACAAGGTGCTGGGTCTCACCTTGTGTTGCACGATTGTAGCTCATGGCGGACTAGTGCGGTCCCTTGTACCAGATGCATTAGTGAATTTTTTTGTGTAAAGTTGCTTACCGTTTGATAGTTTTTTGATAGGCTATTGTGGGATGGGGTGAGATAGGGAATGCTGGCTGAGGACAGGTTTGGGTGCCTGCTCACAAGTGCTCCTGGTAGCAGTATTCCCGTCTCGGCAAGTGATTGGGTGTCCATTAGCCTTATTTTTGTCTATCAATGCTCAACCATTTTCCCTTCATGAATTCATTCTTCTGAAGTCTGTTGTTTTTGTTATCCTTCTCACTTTTTGTGCCTCTACGTACTGAGGGCTAATGGAACGCTGTAAATCCGAATCTACCCCACTGAGGTATAACGATCATACGCGTGTTTTCTCATAATTCGAATAAAACATGAAGCCAACTAAGTCCCAAAGTCAGGCAGTTGGCCCTTCCTCCTCATAACTTCCATCTCCCCCTCACCCCTTTTCCAAACCGCATCCTAGCCCCCCTCTCTCCTCCCCCCTCTTCCCAAAAACATCCCATTGTCAAAAGAAAAACCTCCCAAGTCCTTGCGTGTATGAAGAATACACATAGAGCAAGATTGGGGGGGAGAGATAGAGAGAGAGAGAGAGAGAGAGAGAGAGAGAGAGAGAGAGAGAGAGAGAGAGAGAGAGAGAGAGAGAGAGAGAGAGAGAGGGAGGGAGGAGGGAGGGAGAGAGAAATATATTATGTGTGAGAGAGAGTAGAGAGGAAGAGAAGAGAGGGAGGGAGGGACAAAGAAGAGAGTAGAGCAAGATAAAAGGCGAGGAG
>SZWC01016960.1:51094-62637 GCA_023375785.1 Penium margaritaceum
ACCCTCATCCTCAACGTACAGCATCCGATCGACATTCGACAGATGGTTAACAAAGAGCAGTTAGACATAGAAAAGGCATTCCACAAATGGGTAAGATTGGACAGTTGAAAGACAGAAATAGGTATTTGGCAGATACGAAAAGCCGGCAACCAACAAGAAGGACATTCCACAGACAGCCAGCCGACCACTGACATTCAACAAATAGATTTGAACGCAGGTGACGTATCAGCCTACTCACGGGCAAGAAGCAGGCATGCGTGCACACAAAAGCAGCCATCGCAAAACTGAAATCATCTGATTAGGGGAAAATGGCATCTTCAACTTATCTCACAAACTCTGAGACATCTTTCACTTGCACTGTTTCATTTCACTCACATGATTTTGTTTCACTCACATGATTTTGTTTCACTCACATGATATTGTCTCACTCACATGATTTTGTTTCACTCACATGATTTTGTTTCACTCACATGATATTGTCTCACTCACATGATTTTGTTTCACTCACACCGTTCCGTCTCACGCACGCAGTTGTTTCCCACTCACTGGCAAAAAGGAGGCATGCACCGTACGCAGCCACCACCAACAACAACACTCTTAGTCGCCTCAGCCATCGCACCATCCAGCTGCTCGGCCTCCCGATGCTGCTGCCGCTGACTTTGCTGCCACTGCTGCCGACTTTGCCACCACCGGCAACAAAGGCAGGCCTGCCATCGCTGCCACTTTTTCCGTCGTTGCTGCTGCTGCCACTTCCGCCGCGGCTGCTTCTCTGTGCTCTCAGCTGAAGCATGTTGAACACTTAGGTCGAGAGCTGGGGTTCATCAGCACATGGCAGGGTGGAGAGTTGCTGTCGGCCGGAAAAGAGAAGTCAAGATCTCTCCCCGCTGCTGCGTGCGTGAAGGCGCAACTGGGTGGCGTGTGGTGCTCTATCATGCGAGGACACAGCTGGGTGGCGCGTTTTGCTTTGTCATGTGGTGACACAACTAGGAGGCGTGTGGTGCTCTATCATCCGGACGTCCAGGAGAGAGGACTAATACGAGACACATAACCACGGACTGAATGGACGGCCCTAGGGAGGTTTGCCCTGGAGAGGTTTGCCCTGGGGAGGTTTGCCCTGGGGAGGTTTGCCCTCGAGAGGTTTGCCCTAGAGAGGTTGACCCTAGGGAAGTTTGCCCTGGGGAGGTTTGCCCTGGAGGGGTTTGCCCTGGGGAGGTTTGCCCTGGAGGGGTTTGCCCTGGGGAGTTTTGCCCTGGAGAGGTTTGCGCTGGAAAGGTTTGCCCACAACTCGCAAGCGCCTATGCCGCACAGCTGACCACTCAAGCCCCGGGACAACACCGAACCCTCAAAACCGAAGTTCTGCACTAGTCTCTCCCACAACATGCGGCTCAATTCCGGCAAAGCTTTGCAGGGCACCTGAAAAAGCCCCACATGGAGCTCGCTGGTGTGCCGCCGCCGCGGCCGCCGCTACCTGCTGCTGCTGCTGTTGCTGCCGCTGCGGCTGCCGCTGATGCTGATGCTGCAGCGACAGCTGCAGCTGCGGCTGCTGCTGCTGCTGCTGCTGCTGCTGCTGCTCCTGCTGCCGCTGCCGCTACTGCTGCTGCTGCTGCTTCTGCTGTAGTTGCTGCTGCTGCTCCTGCTACTGCTGCTGCTGCAGCTGCCACTGCTGCTGCTGGTGGCTGCTGTTACTTCTGTTGCTGTTACAGTTGTTGCAGGGCTGATGGCGCTCGACCTCGGTCTACTGTCGAAGGCAGGGCTGTCGCTACCGCTACTGCCACAACCGCCATCGCCGTTGCGAACTCCGCTTCTCCCAACGGGCCGCTAAGAGACCGCACCGCCTTATGGATTAGGGGGGTGTGACCATATACCCATCGATTTCCCGATAGACCCCCCATATCCATGTACCGCGGAATAAGTATGCCATATCCACGACTTCTCAGATTCGAACATGCCAGAGACTCTCAAAACAAGAAGGGCGAAATAGCTCTAATATGGGCATAAATAATCCGCTGCCCGTCGTTTCGGTCGATTTAGACGCGCTGCCCATAGTCGATTTCGACCCGCACGCGGTGCCCAAAGTCGATTTCGACCCGCACGCGGTGCCCATGTTTTTCGTCGTGCGAGCGAAAAACGAAAAGAATAACAACTGGACCCACGCCCTCGAAGTCAAACTTCGCCGACTTCGAGGACAAAGTGGGCGAAAAATGACACTAGCATCGCCGATGTTAGAAGTCACCCTGCCGCGACTTTTGGAGGTCGCAAGTGCGAACTCCAAAAGTCGCGACAGGGTGAGCCGCATCTCGCAAACCCCCCAAAATTTACGACAAACCCCCTAGTTACACTAGGGGGTTTGGGTTTTATTTTTTTACTTGCCCAGGCATCTGCGGGCCCCCGCGGTAGCGGGGCCCGTCAAATTCCCTTTCTTCTCTCACACATGCGCCGCAACTCGCAAACCCCCCCCCCCCCCCAATTACAGACAAACCCCTAGTTACATTCGAGGGTTTGGGTGTTATATTTTTCTTTGCCCGGGCATCTGCCGGGCCCCGCCGTAGCGGGGCCCGGCACATGCCCAGCGTGCGCCGCATCCTGCAAACCCCCCCAAACCTACGACAAACCCCCTGGTTTGTCGTAGGTTTGGGGGGTTGGGCGGGGTCATCGCAAGCTCGTAGGGAGGTTTTGGCGCGGAACTCCTCCTGCGAGCTCGCGACGACCGGCGAAGCTCGATGTCAAAAAACATGTCAAAAGTGAGATATACATGAAATATATATCAGCCGTGCCCGTTTTCGCTCGCGCCTCGAAAAACATGGGCACCGCTGTCATCATTTTTCCGACTATGGGCAGCGCGTCTTTTCCGTTTTCAACTCTGGACACCACGTGCGGGTCGTTTTCGACATTGGGCACCGCGGATCTATCAACCGCGACGACGGGCATATAACAACTCCGTCCCTCTAATATCCACATTCAATTTTTTCAATTTTTTTCTTCGACACGCAAACCCCCTATTACGATTTAGGGTTTTCTATGTTTTGCACGGGCGGAGCCCGCGCAAAACATAAAACCCTACATCGTAATAGGAGGTTTGTGCGTCGAAGGAAACAAATCGAAAAAAATGGGTCATCGCTCGATCGCGATTGAGCGAAAACGCCCATGTCAAAAAAAAAATCCATGGCACATAAAACCCCTTAGGTTTGCGAGACAAACACCTTCAAACCCAACCCCGAATAACATTCGGGGTTGAAGGTTCTATGTTTTACGCGGGCATCTGCTGGGCCCCGCGGCAACGGGGCCCAACAGATTCCCTTTCAACACATGGGGTGTCTTGGACCCCTCACGCAAACCCCACGCAGACCCCTCCCTTGAACAATCACAAACACCTCAAACGTGGGGTTTGTGATTGTTCAAGGGGCGTGATGACGTCATCCATCCAAAGCTGCATTTCATGCAACGACGGCATAGTGTTCGCGCTTTTTTTTTATTTGTCGTTGTTTTTCTGCGCCTGGCGTTGTTAAAGTGCTTGCTCGCTGGATATGGCGTTGTTAAAGAGCGGTCACTGGATATGGGAGGCTTCTACATGAAATCGATGGGTACATGGTCACCCCCCTGAAACAAGAACAATGTATCCAATTTCCATCAGAAATGACGCATGTCGATGCAACATACCAAGCAGCGTCAACATGGAGACATCAGCAGAAGTGAAAAGAAAGAATAGCAAACCCTTCAAACGATGAGTTTGCGATACTTTGATTGCTCTTTGACTGGCTTTTCCATTCCTGCGGTTGTATCCTTGACCACACCGCATGAACAAAGAGTCGTTCGCCATCTCCTCCCGAGCAACGCAATCGGAGGGTCCGTTTGAAGATTGAGCAAGACCACAGGTAGTTCATAGGTTTGAGGGTTTGACTACATTATATCATAATTCAAACTGAGTTCGACAATAAAACAAGCAACAAGAGACCAATGTCGAACATGCATGTCGACAACTTTCAGACCTTGCTTTCGACAAAAACACTGAGCTACCTCCCACGAAAAAGGACTCATCGCTCTTAATGATTTAATACCTTAGGCAACAAACCCACAAGCCTCAAACATGATTCCATGTCTCATGTGCGAAAGAAACACCAATGTACTACAAAATTTAAAACAGAAAATCGGCATAATTTTTTGAAAAATCTTGGAATATGTGTACATCTCTGTGTACAATAATATAGTTGGACTAAATGTACTATACTATTAACTATACATCCCGTATACGTGTACATACAAATGTACATATGCATTGTAAGAGTCGTGGGCTGTTTTGCGACTAACTGCAGAACCAAAACGTAGGCCCTCATAATAGTCGTCTCAGGAGAGCGAGCAAATGGTCGCCTCAGCCATTTTGGCTGAGATGAACCGTGCCACAAATGGACGTAGTCGTCATAGGGAATTTTTTGTAAACATGCAACCTAAAACCCTATCGTTCCACGTGGCACATCCACGTGGGAACAGGACCCTAGCGGCCAACTAGAGGGGAGGAGGAGTGACGCGATGGATCTTCCATCGCGGCACTCCTCTTGCCTTAAATCCGGCCTATGGACCGAATACGGGCTAGAGTCGAACTAGACTCTAGCCCAAGATTGTTTTTCAGGCCTCAACTCGTCGAGACATCGGTCTCGAGCCCCCGAAACCCAGGAACTATGTTTAAACGCCATTTTTAATTCTAAAAATGGCTCGTACGCTACATTCCTCCCCCTTTGCTTCGAACCGTCCCGGTTCGTCTTTGCTCACGGAGGTTTGATCATTNATAATCCTTATACGTTCTTCACAAGTGTTGGTGAGTCTTCACCGAAGACTCATCACACGTGTGTAGCGGTGGCATGGTCGATGCCTTTTTGGGACGTACATTGTCAACAATGTCTTGCCAGTTTGGAAGAGGGTACATGGAATGCATTTTCCCACATTCCGTGTGGTACGTGTTCAGCAAACGGTTGTGGTGACGCCTCCTCCCCCTTTGCAAGGAGCGTCCCTGCGACCAATTAACCGGGCGTCCCCGCGAAAACCGTCCAGGTCCACACAACACTTCCCATGTCGTTGGGATATGATCTCTTCCAAGGGGTTGTTGCCAAGGTGGTGCCTCCCTGCAACATTGTCAATAAGTGCAATCCGAGATCTAGATATCAGTCCTCTCGGTTTGTAACCACGTGTTCATGACCACGTGTAGGTCTACTAGACCTCTTTCAGCACCTGTGGGTTGGTTGGCTGAACTCAACCAAGCTCCACTAAGCACGTGCAACTCGCATGCTAGCTTTTTCTTAGGGTTGGGAGGCACCAAGATCCTAAGACATGGTTGCTGAGCACACTTGTTTTTTTGTTCAAAGATTGCACTCATCTTTGAAGGAGGCGGCATTGGTTGTTTGGCATGCGCATTTTCCGTCAAAGTCCATCACTGGACACGACATTGCTCCGACCTAGATGATCTTGGTCTCAACCATCATCCCCTCATTTCTGTTTGAAATGGGTACCGTAGGCTGCCGCTCACGTCCCCGTCAAAAGCACACCGCTTTTGAACTAGGTCAACTGAGATAACCAATCTCAACAGCCATGGATTCCATCCACGGACAAAGTGTTCATCGTACGGTATTCACCAAACGGGTGTACCATGATCACCATCATCTCGATACAAGTTGGAAGAAGACCTTTCGGGTGTCAGTTCCATGTGATTGTGATCGAACACCTCTGAATCACATCCGGTGATCCTATAACAACTAGTTCCTGAATTTGTTTGCGATAACATAATCGCGTGCAAGGGTTCCATTCAAGATCCCGTCAATGGATCATGTTTACTAAGTTGTAACAATCCGTGTTGCATCAATGTATTCTATCATGTACATTTGGTACTTCCATTCAATAGAGTACCTTCCATAGGCCTCGCCCGAGGCACTTGTTGAGGGGATCGCCCTCATTGAAGACATCCCGGCAGACATCCACCATTTTGGATACCACCGCAGCGACATCCAAAATTGTATTGTACTTGCGTTCGACAATGTACTTCAATTGAACCATCCCCAAAAGCAAGGGGCTTGAGTCGCTTCACCATGACCTTTCAGGTCAGTGAAGCATGGTTTGACTACACCGTAGTCATTATGATCTCTCTCAGAGATTGGTTTTGTTCCAACAAATTGGATAGCTGGTGCTACACCATGCCTTGGTATGACCGGAACACATCTGCATTATGTTTGAAGAGCGTGACGTACACAACTAGTGTACTGTGTCATGATGGCCTCAACTTGATGGACCACCAAGATGTAGGTGCTAACACACTGTTAGCATAAAGCTGTCGGCTTATAGATCGTCTCCACGGTCATAAGCTTTGATCACAAAACCTAGACCTTGATGTGATCCCAACTATGTCGTAGTTGGTTTGTAGCAACCTATGAGACCGTCACAGTTCTCTGGAGCGCCATTAGGTAGAAAATGAGTGTCGCTCATTTTGTCTGAAATGGATTTTAACCGAACTGTGGATGAATTTATGTCACCGACGTCGGTTCATGTGTTTTTGTCTATCAATGTCTATGACATGTTCACTCACGGAGTGATGATAGACTGAAGGTGTCGCCTTCAAGTTTGTTCACTTTCGACATTCGGTCAATCTTGTCATACGCCAGAACTGACTCTTGCGATCCTTGACCACCGCACTGCGGCGTCTCAAATTGTGGAGGACCCATCGAGGGTCGTCATTGAGTATTGATTCAGGGATGTCATCCTTGACACGATCAATCATGGACCGATGTCCGTATCGGCCATGACTAATGATGCACAGAACCTCCAAAAGGTACTGATGCATCTTGCACACACTATGTACAGACAGCGCGATGTCGATCCTTGAGGATTGAAGTTGGCATGCTAACACAACAGGTATGTTTCACATCTAAGACTGTAGTCATGACATGGGCTTGGTCATGAATCGATCGCATTTGCCTTTGAACATTCTAGCGTAATGCGACTGTTATAGAACACGTCCTACGCTTACCAAACCACTTGTTTGGTGAAATGGTGTCGCCATTTGTGTCCAAAGCATCAGCTTGTTCAAATGCCACAAAACCATTGTGATCATTTGTCCGTCCAACTTATCCATAACTTGATGTCGTGATCGACGCACCAACAGTTGGTGGATAAGGTTCCTGTGCATGTCGTGCACATTTCCACGCATGTTGTGTACCTTACTTCATGCAACTCAAGTACAAGGACATTAATCACATACCATGATCCATTGAAACGTGTGTTGTTTCTGGTACTTGGTCATGCCCGCTGACCCCTTGTGGTCATGCAAGCTGTGCATATTCTGTAATTGGTGCTCAACCCACTGGGCTTATGTGGCACATTCCATTTATGGACACGGAGGAGTTTGTCCACCTTTAGCATGGTCCAAATCTGAGGGAATCGTCCTCTTCACACATGTCATTTATCCGGTTAAATGTAGTTCGTATTTCTTTCGGAAGTACCTTCCCAAACTGCTATCGACAGGGTGAAGTTTTGAACTTCCAATGGTCATCACTGTCGGTGACGATCGATGTCTTTGTGATTTTGATACGCCGTTCGGGCATAGATCTGATCACCACATACATCCATGGTTGTTTCCTGACATACCTGTCGATTCTCTATTTGAAGAATTCGACAAAATGACCATCCTCAACTTTGTCGAGATGCCTTGCAAATGGCAGCTGACGTGTTTCTGGCGCTTCAATTAACATGCTCGACACACTCGTCCGTAGAACCACGCTGCGCATAGATCGTATGCTTGCATTTGGTGGTCTACTACAAGCTGGCACGACTAACTGAAGTGTTAGCTAGTTCTTTCTAGTGGAAGCAACGGGGTGCGATCGGCACCTATGTTATTGATGCTATCAGCATCTAATAACATATGTTTTACCATGGACACTCGCATAGCTAGTCCAACCAGAACTCACGGTTGTAGTGCATTTGACACTCGCATGAGTGGTGCATTCGGCACCCATGACAAATGTGCACCCCATAACTTTTGTCAATCACGCAATCAGTGTCCACGACAATGGTACATTCGGCACTCGTGTCGATTTAACCGACGCACCCATCGGCCATGCCTTCAACGCTCATATGGATTGTACATTCAACACTGGCGTGAATGCAACAATGGCATCTACCATGTTGGTCATGCTCCCAGTGCAACCGGCACTTGTCAATTTTGGACGCTCGACCCTTGTGCGAGGATTTTCACCATTGCGTGTGTGTCATCGGTTTTGAGTGCGATAGGCACTCACATTCTTGTTTTGTCAATATCCACTCGCAAATACAAATACCCAGCATCCTGGGTGTAATCGACACCCATGTGGATACTCAATCGGTATTTATTTCGGTCATATCTCCGTCGACCATGAGCAGTGCGTTCAGCACTAACATTACGGGTGCTTTTGACATCTGTGATAAAAGTGCAACTAGCACTTTTCCAGAGGTGTGTGCGACACCGATAAAATTTCTGCATCTAGTACTTTTGCTATTGCTCGTAGTGCATTTGGCACTTACGTCAATGATGTAATTGATGCTCGTGTAACTGTACAATTGGCACTCGTTTTGTGCAGTCTGCACATTTCGCATTGTTACAACGAGTAGGTGAGTCGTCGAGTGGTCATAGCACGTTCGGTGCTTTCATCATTCCTCATCAAGAATTCGTCTCGATGCACACCCCTTCTGTTGTTTTGCAACCTGGTGCACGTTGTAGTCGTTGTTTTGCGGAAACAAAACCGTTTAGCGCATGTACAACCTGTATTGAGCCCTTGCATGACTTTTAACAGACAACCCTTCTGGGTTTCGTCACAAAATACCCCAAACTATGAGGTTTATCTACAGAAGTTTAGGCACTGTCGGTGCTAAGTTTTTTCCATTGAAGCATTTCCAAGTGAATTCTGTTCGCGACATGGAAAACTGTTGATTTTCCTCCTTTTTGTGCTACGGAATGGATCAGAAAAAGAAAACTAGGGCCGCTGATTTTCGGAAAAGCTCAACCAGAGCTTTTAGATTTTTGCGTCGAAACC
The DNA here is from genome assembly GCA_023375785.1 of Penium margaritaceum. Lineage (NCBI taxonomy): Eukaryota > Viridiplantae > Streptophyta > Zygnematophyceae > Desmidiales > Peniaceae > Penium > Penium margaritaceum. The sequence continues at coordinate 60,139 of SZWC01016960.1, forward strand.
CATGATCAACTTGACCACCCACTCTGGTTCGAGCACCAACGTTTTCACCGTTTCAAATATTTTTGAACCCAGGTGACAAAGAATTCCTCAACTTGAGGATTCATGAAGAATGAAACAAATTTTGGCACGTCAAGTGGCCCTTTCGTTTCGTTTCCTGCTTGGAATCTTCCAAGTGTCATCTGGTGGTGTGTTGAGAAAACAATCGGTTTTCCCCATTTTCCATGAATAGGATAATATGATTAAACAATATTTGAGAGATTCTCAAAATATTGTAGAAGTCAGACCAAGCTCATTGCCATTTTTTACGGAGATCAAAACTGGGTTCAAATGACAACGTTGTCTCGATTCCGGTGGGCCAGTCACCAGGCCTGGGAAAAAAACCCCGCCCGAGGAATCGAACACGCGGCCCCTCGGCTAGTTGGCTATTGTCTTTGGGCCACTTGCACGCTCCGTCCAAGAGGAACGGTAAATATAAACTTTTTGATTTTGTGCCTGGCGGGAGACCTCCTCCTCCTCCGCTCGACGTGGGAGGAGGGAGGAAGCTTCCTCCTCTCCATCCTTGGGCCGTCGGCCCATGTGAGAGGGGGGGAGGAAGAGGGGAGCTCGTCCCTCTCCTCCCCCTTGGGCTGTCGGCCCAAGTGAGGGGGGGGGGGAAGGGGGGATCGCCCCGTCTTTCCCTCGGGCCGTCGGCCCGAGTCAGGGGGGGGAAGGGGGGATCGCCCCCTTTCTTCCCCTCGGGCCGTCGGCCCACGTGGGGCGGGGGAGGAGAGGGCGAACGTCCTCTCCCCTCCCTCTTGGGCCATCCGCCCACGTGAGGAGGGTTGGGGCGGGAGAGAGGGGGTCCCCTCTCTCTCTTCTCCCCCGTCTGCGCTCAAGGAGGGAGTGAGGGAGAGGGTATATCCCTCTCTCCTCCCCATCAGCGCAGTTGGCGCACAAGGAGGGGGGGGGGTGGGCGAGAGGGGGTCCACTTCCTCTCTCCTCCCCGCTGGCGCAGTTGGCGCAAAGGGAGGTGGAAGAGAGGGAGTGCCCTCCTCTCCTTCCCGTCGGAGCCGTCGGCGCCAAGGGAGGGAAGGGAGGAAGTCCCCTTCCTCTCTCCTCCCCATCGGCGCTGTCGGCGCATGAGGAGGGGGGGGGGGGGGGACTCGTCCCCTCCCCCCCCCTTGGGCCGTCGGCCCGCATGAGAGGGGAGGGGGAGGGGGAGAAGCCCCCTCTCCTCCCCCTTGGGCTGTCGGCCCTAGTGAAGGGGGGGGGGGCGGAGTGGGGGAGGTCCTCTCTCCTTCACCGTCGGCCCTCAAGAAAAGGGGGGAGGAGAGGGGAAGAGGTCCCCTCTTTTCCCCCTTGGCGCCGTCGGCATCAATGACGAGGGGGTGAGGGGGAGCCCCTCTCTTCCCCGAAATCATAGGCCATGAGGGGGGAGGGCGGCCATCGCCTCTCGGCAGCGTTTCCCCTCCGCAATTTTTTATTTGTTGCCTACCGGGCTGCTTGGTCTATCGCGCTGCTCGGTCTGTCGGGCTGCTCGGTCTATCGGCCTGCTCGGTCGTGCGAGATAACCAGCCCCGTACAAGGGGCGTTTTGCCGCGACAAAACACCGCGAGCACGAATATCGACGATCGGTCGATTTTCCCTTTTTTCTTCAAAGGCATTCGATCGACGGGCGAAGTCGTTCGTCATGTGCATCGAACAGACAGCGGAAGTCGATTGCCTCTGATGCCATTGTAACAGCCATGGCTGTTTTGCGACTAACTGCAAAACCAAAATGTAGGCCCTCAGAATAGTCGTCTCAGGAGAGCGAGCAAATGGTCGCCTAAGCCATTTTGGCTGAGAGAAACCACGCCACAAATGGACGTAGTCGTCATAGGGCAATTTTGAAAACACGCAACCTAAAACCCTATCGTTCCACGTGGCACATCCACATGAGAACAGGACCCTAGCGGCCAACTAGAGGGGAGGAGGAGTGACGCGATGGATCTTCCATCGCGGCACTCCTCTTGCCTTAAATCCGGCCTATGGACCAAATACAAGCTAGAGTCGAACTAGACTCTAGCCCAAGATTATTTTTTGGGCCTCAACTCGTTGAGACATCGGTCTCGAGCCCCCGAAACCCGGGAACAATATTTAAATGCCATTTTTAAAATTAAAAATGGCTCGTACGCTACATGCATATACATAAACATATACACGTACATATACATGTACATGTACATATGCTTGTAAATATACATATACATATATACATATACACATACACGTACACATACACATCCACATGAACATACACATACTCATACACATACACATGCACATACACATACACATACACATACACATACACATACACATGCACATGCACATAAACATGTACATGCACATGCACATATACATACACATACACAAACACATACACATACACATACACATACACATACACATACACATACACATACACATACACATACACATACACATACACATACACATACACATACACATACACATACA
>SZWC01016962.1:7827-19436 GCA_023375785.1 Penium margaritaceum
TGTGTGTATGTGTGTGTGTGTGTGTGTGTGTGTGTGTGTGCGTGTTTGTATATGGACAGAGTCAATAGGCCACTTGCGTGTCTTACAGTCACAACCAACACTCCCCCATCATCCACAGAAAAAAAAAAACCCACACACCATTGAGAGCAAAACAACACAAAGCCGCACAAAGGCAGTGACTGAGAAGGAGTACGCACATCATCCAGAAGCATTAAGTGTAGATAGTAGGGCTTTGGCGTGAAAGTCTGCATGTTGCTCACAAGTGTCGACCCGGAAAACCTGAACTTCTCCGACGACGATGCGCTCGCGTACAAAGTGATATCCAACATTGATGTGCTTAGTGCACGAGTGATGCAGGCCACCATGCGTAGCGATTGCCTTGGTGCTTTGATTGTTGCAGTGTAGTGTGATGCAACGGATGGGCACATAAAGCAGTTCTAGCAGGCGGGTTAGCCACACACTTTCACACGTACCTGCTCTAAGTGCAGCGTACTCTGCCTCACTAGAGCTGTGTGCAACACATCCCTGATTTCCACCAACAAGAAAGATGTAGCCAGTGCGGCCGTGTGCGTCACTGTCATGAGCCTTATCACTGTCAGTGTATCTGTCAACGACCACAAAGGGCTATGATCTTGCATAGTCCCACACGCAGAGTGGACAGCACATCGCGGATGACAAGAAGCGCTGCCTAGAGGTGCCCCTGACAAGGCTGCTGGGAGAACTGAGGTAGGAAGTTGACCGAGAAGGCCACATCCACTCAGTGGTAGTAGAAAGGTACATGAGAGACCCGATCGCACTGAGGTAGTCGGTGACGTCCACGAGCTCTCCTAGCTGGGACGTGTGGAGTGACTTCACCAGTCGCTGACCCACTACACTCATTGCTGTGGACGTACTGAAGGTGTCAATCAACAAGGAGGCAAAGCGCTCCCAAGGCTGCGGATGTAGGCACCCTGGTGTACGTTTAGCGTGCGTGGGGAGTATTAGTGATAGAAAAAGAAGGAGAAGAAGAGGGACTATTGAATCGAGGGACCGCAACAGCGGAAGAGGAGGGGTCCCTGCAAGATTGAAGGTGAATACATACCCACTCCCTCCCAAGCCGACGAAGCAAGGATAGGAAAGAGGGAAGAGCGATAGGAGAGAAAAGACATCCTCAAAGAAGAGAGTGTCGCGAGACTTGACAACTCGGGCGTTGCCGGGGTCAAGAAGCGCCACGCTTTGGACATGGCAGAGACACCGAGGAAGGTGCACAGGCATGCACGGGGATTGAGTCTCCCGTCTCAAAGGTCCTTGGGAAGCCAAATAGCAACAACACCTCCTGAGGCGCAAGCAAGCCTTAGGTCAGCACGATGCCAAAACGAATGATAGAACCGGGTAATATGACAGGGGAGAGGACCGCGGAGCCCATGCTTCTAGACTCGGGTCATGTAGGACATGGCCTTGGAGGAGAAGAGAGGGAAAAGGTAAGAGGCTCAAAGGAGGGTGCAGTCACTGTCAGCGAGGGTCCGGTTCTAGCGTTCAAAGCGGTCATTTTGTTCATGTATGTAGGGAGCCATAGGCTCCATACACACCTCGCAGGAGGCGAGGAAACAGGTAGCAGGTCCAATGGTGGAGCAAACGTCACTCTTTTATTCAAGAGAAAATACCCAACGCATGCGCTAGTAGTCAGAAGTGAGACAGAGGACATAGCGACCAACCCCCCTCATAGCCTCATGGAAAAGGAGCTCCATGACATCAGCATGTAAAATGTCAAGAGGATGAGAGGTGAAAGACTCAGACGTATAGAATGGGGACTAATGCATTTCTTCCCTGAGCATAGTCAAGGCAATCAATAGGACATGGAGCTGAAAAGCTGGCGGCATCAAGACCGTCTGCAGAAAGCACGCAATGCAGGTTGTCAATTGCACTATGAATGTGACACAAGCGGCAATGCAGTAGTTGCGTTTGCGTAGGGAAAGAGAGCAAGCAACATGAATCAGGGAGGAAGTGGTAGGTGAAGTTGCAAAGGAGGGGACGCGAAACATGTTGTCGCAGCGGGTGCCCTGCAGCAAGAGGTGGCCAGTAGTGCAACTAGAAACAAAGGCAATACCATGGCTAAAGGAGAATTCCATGCCCTGGTCATCAAGTGTAGTGACAGAGAGAAGACCCAGCTCAAGAGAGTGAACGCACAACACATCAGGCAAGAACAATTTCCTCCAGGGCCGACAATGTTGACGACCCCAATGCCCTGAAGGAGAGGAATTTTGCCGGAGCAAATGCAAACAAAGCGGACAGAGCCAACATGACCAATCAAGATCAATGAGGAGTGAGACAAAGTCATATGGTGGATGGCTCTGGAGTCAAGGATCCAAAAGCCACCCGACATGCAAACAAAGGTAGGGTCATGACTGTCTGGTGTAACTGCAGTATGCGACGGAAGACACTAACCACAAACGGCGAGACAACAAGGCAAGCGAACAGACTTTCACTCCTCAATCCACGCGACATGAGCAGGAAGACATCTCTGGACATGACCCGATGCTGAACCAGGAAAAGTCCCAACAACACATGTAAGTGACTCCGACCCCAAACATCCCCTCTCACCTCCCTGATCACAGAGGTGACGCTGGTGGACAGCGTGTAAGAGGGCAGCGTTTAGCTTGCGGTCATCCTCAGGCGGGTCAGGGGTGATGAAAACACCAGAGGAGGGGCGTCCAGATGAGTAGACTGGACAGGTCCATGTAAGAGAAGAGTAAAGAACGGTGGGATGACCGTAGTAGATAGGGCCTCCATACTCTGGGGCCACCCCCAGGTAAAAGGCGGTGGATGCAAGGCTGCAACGGTGTTGTAAACTACAACATCGGTGGACACAAGTGGACTACGACCGGATGGAGATGGAGAGGGGGTGGCGTAGGAAGAACTCCCATAGCTGCTGGAGAAAAATGTCTAGTACGCCTGCATTACAGACGCAAGGTGGTCGTTGTCTGGCGGCACTGGACTTTTTGGTGCAGAGTGGCCTGTAGCGCCACAGTTCCAACATGTGATAGTGCTGGGGGAGGACATGGAAGAGGAGGAATTGTTAGACCCCTTCCCTTTTCCACGGCTGCCCGGACCACTGGCATTGGAGCCGCCACCACCTTTGCCCTATCGCGACCACGGCCACCCCCTTCTCCCCTGAGTGAGAAGAGAGATGGACGACGTGGATGATGAGGACGATGAGGTGGAGGAGGCCGGGGAAGAAGGGAGTGAGGCGGTGGCAGCTGTGACAGCTGTATGATGGATGTGCTTCATTTGCAGGACTCTCCACCAATATGTAAGGCGCCGGACAATGAACTCCAAGACAGCACCAATGCCGGGTGGAGCATCAGCAATGACCGGTTCGAAGGCGAGACGCTCCAGCGCAAAGGAATTTACCCCTCAGAAGATGTCGGATACTTAGGGATGAGGCTAATGACAATGGAGAGCACGGCAGGGAGCTGCGTGAGTGCTTCCTCGTCAAGGTCACGGAGCACACAAAGACTTCGGGCCCAATAGGCATCCGCTATCTCATCAGCACGCAATAGCATTGTGTTGAACTGGACAGTGAAGACACTCTTTATAGCGTGGCCTGTAATACTGGTGCAACCTTTAATGAGGACGTAAGCGCCAATGGTGACAGCAGGCGTGACGCATGGTGTGTGAGAGTGCTGTACGACCCGATCTCATCATTGAGATCATTCGGTCCAACATGAATGAGGGCTCGGACACAAGGCCGATAACAGTGTTAGCAGCATTCGTAGTGTTTGTTTTTAGCACCGGGTTGCGAAGCCTTTGGGACCACAATCTCGGTTATACTGAGATTGTGTTAGTGTGAGAAAACCACGATGCCTTTTTGCTAACCGGTCCGGTTCAACCTCGGGGTGGCGGCTGGGCCCCACGTCGAGTGACTCGCGTGGTGTTGGTTTTGTGTCTTGTACACACTGTGACCTCTGGCCTCGTTGCACATCGCACTAACCACTGATGCAGGTGACTGAGAGAGAGGGATCGTGCTGCTGGTACGCTCGCCGTGACTAAACTGTGGTCATTGGCCTTTGTGACACCGACGTCATACATGCCCACAGCTACATAGAACTTATTGTGACTTCTCCCATCTTTGTCACCCGGGTTTGCCCCTTGACTGAGGCACTACAATGTGTAGTGAGAAAATAGGATTCGAGGGGGGGGGTGAAGACAGGTTCGACACCCACGCCGTGGAAGGGAGACCACAAGCGAGAACGAGCTCGCTGCTCGCTCGCTATGGTCTCCCTCCCCGACGTCGACCAACTTACTTCGCTGTGACTGGGATTACTTGGCTGTCTTCGTGAGACTCTTGCCAACTCGTCACCACCTCTTGGTCTTTGAACTTCCCCCTCTCATCTCACTTCTCACTCCCTCACTACGAACTATTCCCCACTGGTATCAGAGCAGTGTAGTGAAGGAGTGAGGCGCGTTCTTTCTTGAATGCGCGATCTTGGCTGAGGGAAGGGAACTCCATTGACGTAGTCGACAGCGCTGCTGTCTTCATCCAGGCCGGCTCTTCTCCTGCCAGCCACGCCACCCCACTGCCGCAGCCCCTCGCCTTCCACACCACGCGTGACTACGTTACGACGACGGCAGTCGCATAGGCATACCCGCGGGTGAGCTTACCTGCGGGTTGCAGCGTCCTCTCTTAGCCGCAGCCTTCTTCTCTCTCCCCGCTATTCGCCACTGCCACGGCTTCTACTTCAAAACTCAGCGACGGCGGCGGAAGCAGCTGCAGCAGCATCGTCAGTGAAGGGTGCTGCCTCCTCTGCCCTACCCGCTCGCCATTGAAGAACTGCAGTACTCATATCTTCGAATCCTGCTGCAGCCGCCAGCCAGTCGCATCTACGGCAGCTGCAGTAGTGGTATCCATTTCGGCGCAACTGCAGCATTGTCTGCCACCCTCCCTTGGGAACCGCCACCACACCTGTTGCAGCAGCTCAAACTTTGTTGGTGCAGCAGCAGCAACTGTGGTCCTGCTCAGCTGCAGTGCCTTCGCTCCCTCCGCAGCACCATAGCACTACATCAGCAACCAGTCAGTTGCCAGCCCGCAGTCACAGCTGCACCCACGGCAGCTGCAGCCGTACCGCCTGCAATCACCGCAACAGTGGCACTGCTCCCCCATTGCCACCGACCGCGCCTCCAACTCAGGGTAGCACCAGCGCAGGCTCTCCGCCAGAATTGCACTATTGATCCACAACATCCGTACTGAGAAGAGCCTGCAGGAAGCACACGCCGGGTTTGCAGCGCAGCATGTCGCCCGCGCTCCCTTAGGCGGCAGCAGCTGTAGCTATCTCAACAGCAGCCGCGGCGTCCGCACCAGCTGTCTGCCGTGTCTACAAGTGTGTAGCTGCTGACCAGCGACGGACGCCTCTCACCTCGTCCGCGCCACCTCGGTGGCAGACGACGCCACGCTGGCGCACAACGAGGCTCCAGCCGCGGGTCCTGCCGGATCGTACTACGCGGAGCGCAGCGCAGCGCGCCGAGAATGACGTCGTCGCGCAGCGAGTGGCGGCTCACCCGTGTCTGTCGGCTCCCCTTCTTCGCGGCGTACTCCGGTAAGGTCTCCCTCCCCTTCTCCTCAGGGCTCCGGGGGGGACAACTCTGTTACTGTCGCCGATTGCTTGGGCGGCTTCTCCAGGGACGCGGTCTCACTGTCCACGCGTGTCACGCGGGTGGCATCTTTTGTCATTGACGCTGCCGTAGCCACGGCGGCAACCTTTGCTGCAGCGGCTAGGGCGTCCAGGGCTCCGGCATCAACCTCAACGGGACGCGCCACCGAGTCCTACACCGAGGCTGCCGCTGTCTTCGGGCCCATTGCGGCTGCCGCTGCTGACCTTGGCACATAGGTCTCGGCTGCTTCAGCTGCGATCGCCTCCAACACCGCTGCTGCTGCCACAGCTACTGCCACCGCTGCCGCATCCATTCAGACCTCCATCAACACTGCAATTGCGTCCGCTCCCTCTACTCCATCAGCCTCCATCAGTCTGGTCACAGCTGCTGTCTCTGTTGCTGCAACCGTCACTGCTCTAGGTGCGGCGTCGGTGGCCGGCACTCTTGCCTTAATCGTACCGGCCGCTGCAGCTGTATCAGTTCTCTCTGCTGCTGCTGCTTTTGCTGTTCCACCCCTTTTCTCTCTTTTGCGCTCCCCTACAGCTTGACGCCCCGTCTTGGGGAACCTCCTGTCCTCCTGCCTGTTCCTGTGCTTGCTGTTGTGTCTCTCTGCTGGGCTTGGGGTTGGGCACTGTCTTGCAGCACTTCCACTCCGTGCGTACGACGCGTCCCATTTTTCCACGCCCACTTGGGCGGGGGAAACTCTGCCGAAATTTTTTTGGCAGAGCCCCACTCTCGTCACCATGCCTGGTGACGATGAGTCTGTCATTGCTGACCTCCAGCGCCAGCTTAATCGCGCTCTTGAGGCCCAGCGCGAGGCTGAGGATCGCCTCAAGCTGCAAGAGGACAATCGTGCAGCCTTCGCGGATGAAGTTGCTGCCATTGTCCTCAAGCGCCTGCCTGTTGCGTCAGTCTCTGCTGCTGCTCACTCTACTGCTGGGTCTGGCTCTGGTGCCCCTTCTGCTGCTGGCACTGCTGCTGCCGCTACCGCTGTTGTCGCCCCCATTGCACCTCGACAACATGACTTTTTCTCCCAGCCACCTGTCCTTTCTCGCGAGCTCGCCTTCTCTTCCTGGGAGGTGCGTTTGAGCGCTTGGGCTCAAGGCGAGCGCCTCTGGGAGTATTACTCTCTCCCTGATCCTTCTGCCAATCCTCCCTTCACCTCGCTCTCTGCTGAAGCTGCACGCGCTGTCCGCGCCCTCATCCACGCGGCTCCTACACACCTAGTGGATGACGTTGGAACATACAACGCTGATCCTTCTGCTGGTCGCCTTGCTGATCCAGTTGGCGCCTACGCCATGTTGCGTCGCCGCATGACCATTATTGGCCAGGCTGCACAGAGCGCTCTTACTGTGCAGTTCAACACCCTCTTCATGCGTGCCGACGAAACCGCTGATGCCTACTGGGCTCGCGGTCTCAAGCTCCTTCGCGAGCTCGATGACGCCGCCCCTGGCCAGTTGTCCGCCGTTCTGACCATGGTCAACGGGCTCATCCCAGAGCTCTCTGACCTTCTTCGCGATGTCAAAGCCGACGAACTTCAGCGTCTCGCCTCTCAGCCTGTTCCCCCCCGCTCACCCCCTGGGGTTGGCGCCCTGTGGGACTTCACTGCTGAGCGCCTCGCCGCCTGGTGGACCAGCCTCCAGAACAAGCGACTCCACCGCTCCTCTGTCGCCGGTGTCGCTGCGCTTACTACAGTCCCCTCATCTTCTTCTTCCTCCTCGACCCCTACTGCACCTACTTCCTCCATGTCCTCTACAGCCACTGCCCTCTCCTCTCAGGGTCGTGGTCAGGGCAAGGGCAAGCACAAGGGCAAAGGCAAGGGCAAGGAGAAAGCCGCCTCTGCTCCTCGTGTCCCTGGTGCTGTGGTCTGCTGGAACTGTGGTTCTGCCGAGCACTCCGCCCGCGTGTGCCCTGCTCCACCAGATGACCTGCGCCTTGCCCGTGCCATGCGCGCCCACTGGGCTCGCACCTCTGGCGGCGCTTTCGCATCTCCTTCCTCCTCTGGCGCCACGTCCTCCTCCTCGTCGGCCATTCCATCGTCTGCGCACGTCTACGCCACTGCCGGACTGCCTCCTGTCCCACCTCTCCTCCCGTATCCGTGGGGCTGGCCTCCTCCATATGGTGCACCATCCTACGCTGCGCCTCCTTCACCGGCATACACCGTCCCCCCGTGGTTCCCGTCTTCCTCGGGCGCTTCGACCCCAGCTCCAGCTGCATCTGTCGCGAGTGATGGCGAGCGGCAGCTGGAGCAGTCCCTTCTCCAGCTTCTGCGCCTTCGCGATGAGGGAGGTGAGGGTGTTGCTTCGCTGGCCAGTGGTCCCATGTGTCAGTCCGACTCAGTGCTTCGTGGTGACCCCCCAGGGCATGTGCTTGGGTCCTTGTCTCCCTCCGTGCCGTGGATTGAGCATTGGCAGTCTGTCGTTCTCCCACGTTGTCTCGCTGCCTGTGCGCCGTCGTCCTGTCCCGTTCCCCCTGTTGGCACTGTGGCTACCTGTGGCGTCCTCCCCACTGTACGCCGGTCGGGTGGCTTCTGGATCCTGGATTCCGGAGCCACCCACCACATGACCTCTGTGCGCTCCTCGTTCGTCTCTCTTGGCCCTGCTGGGTCTGTGCGCTATGTTCGTACAGGGTCAGGCCAGTTACTTCCCGTTCAGGGTGTCGGTGTCGTTCGTTTTGTTGGTCCCTCTGGCGTTCTGAACCTTCCTGATGTTCTGTACGTTCCTTCCCTAGAACTCAGCCTGCTGTCGGTGCCTTCCCTTGATGCTCAGGACATGGACTTTACTGCTAGTCGCGGTGTTGCCACAGTCCGCCTGCGTCCCACTGGTCGCGTTGTCTTGCGTGGCGTCAAATGTGACAAGCTGTATCGTGTGCCCCTGTTCTATTCCACTACTCCCTCTGTCGGCACCGCACTTGCCCATGTCGCTTCTTCTCTATCTCCTGACCTTGTCCGCCTGTTGCATCGCCGTCTTGCTCATGTCCACACGGATGCTGTCTCTAGCATGCTCCGTCTCCAACCTGCATTGGGCTTGTCTCCATCCACATTCCCTGCTCCCTGCCCTGCTGACTGTCTTGACTGTGCCCAGGGTAAAATGCATCGTACTCCCTTCTCTGATTCTGAGTCTCAGTCCCGTCATCCCCTTGACCGTGTGCACGCGGACGTCATGGGCCCGCTTCCCCATGACCTCCTTGGTGATGTTGGACGATACGTCTTGTGTCTCACTGATGACTTCTCCCGTTTTTGTTGGGTCTTCGCCCTCCACCACAAGAGTGATGTCTGTCCCATCATTGAGACCTGGCTTGCTCAGGCTGAGCGGGCCTGTCAGCGGTCCCTGCGGGTGTTCCGCAGTGACCGCGGCGGTGAGTTCCTTGGCCCCACCGCCCGTTTTCTTACGTCCAAAGGGGTGTGTCTGGAGACATCTGCTCCCTACACACCCCAGCAAAATGGGGTCTCTGAGCGATGGAACCGAACCCTCGCCGATGGTGTTCGGACTCTTCTGTCCGAGTCTGGTCTTCCCTCGCTCTTTGCCTTCGAGGCCATGAGCTACATGACCTGGGTGTGGAATCGGGTCCCGCACGGCCCCCTCCCTCGCTCCATTACCCCTTTTGAGCGCTGGTCCGGCACTCGTGCCGATCTCCGTCTTGCCCGTGTCTGGGGCTGTATTGCTTCTGTTTGGCTGCCAGACGATCTTCGTGATGGCAAGCTCTCCCCTCGGGGTCGTTTGTGCCCCTTCTTGGGTGTCTCCTCCCAATCCAAAGCCTGATGGTTTTGGGACCCAGTGCGTCAGCGGGTGATCGAGTCCCGCGACGCCTTGTTCTTTGAGTCTGTCTTTCTGCGTGACATTGGTCGTCTCTCGTCCGCTGCCTCCCTTCTCCCGCTCTCTCGGCTGGGGGGGGAAGTCGGTCCGATCCCACCCTCCGTTCCTCCGGCTGCGCCCTCGCAGCCAACACCCTCGCAGTCGTCAGACTCGATGTCCCCATCTGCCTCACTGTCCCTCCCGTCCTCGTCGTCCAGCTCGTCAAGCACTCCAGTCTCCCCAGATGTGTCTGATTCGGCACCCACGCCTGAGTCGCCACCCGTCTCTCCAGTCTCTCCAGCTGTGGCTGACCCTCCTCGGGCAGCAGAGCCCACTGGCCAGGCGCCCATCTCACCCTTTGTCCGAGGTGGGCGTCTCCGTGCACTTCCCCACCACACCTCCAGTGTCCCTACGACATCCGCCCGACCCTCTCGGGAACAGACAGCTCAGTCCCCCGTTGTTCCGACGGGCATGGATGCCTTGGGTCTTGCTACCGGTGTCGTTCATCCCAGCTCTTCCCTAGGGTATGCTCTGCTCGTCTCCGAGCACGCACGTGCTGTCGCTGCTGTTGCCGCTGACACCGTTGCTGAGTGTCATGCTACCACTGGTACCACCTCACCGTCACCTGAGCCTACTACGGCGCGGCAGGCACGTGCGGCTCCCGACGCTCAGCAGTGGGAAGCCGCCATGCGCGACGAGCTCAAAGCTCTCGACGACCATGCTGTGTACGAGCTGGTCGACCTACCGCCAGGGCGCAAAGCTATTGATGCGCGGTGGGTCTTCCGGCGCAAGTACAAACCGGATGGCACACTAGACAAGTACAAAGCTCGTCTCACGGCCAAAGGGTTCTCCCAAGTCCCTGGCATTGACTTTGATGAAACATTCGCGCCAGTTGGTCGTTACACCACGGCTCGAGCTTTGCTGAGTCTAGTCGCCCAACATGACTGGGAGCTGGAGCAGATGGATGTCAACAATGCTTTCTTGCATGGTCAGCTGGACGAGGAGATTTACATGGTTCAGCCCCCTGGATTCTCCGACGGCACTGACAGAGTGTGGCGGCTGCGAAAGGCTCTGTATGGTCTGAAGCAGTCGCCTCGGTGCTGGAACTAGGAGATCACGTCCACACTTCAAAAGGGTGGCTACCAACGTAGCTCTGTTGACCCTTCACTCTTTGTCACTCCTCCGTCGGTCCCTTTCGTTGCTGTCCTTGTCTATGTGGATGACTTGTTGATAGCATCACCCAGTCAGGAGGCTGTGCGGTCGGTGAAGGCACTCCTACAGTCCACGTACAAGATGAAGGACTTAGGGCCGGCTCGTGTCTTCTTGGGCATGGAGCTGGAGCGAGATCGCTCTCGCCGTGTGCTTCACGTTCACCAGGCTGCCTATGTACGCAGCCTGGGGGAGCGCTTCGCTCCACTCCTCGAGACAGTGCCTACAGCTTCTACGCCCATGACCCCAGCAGGACAGAGACTGCTGAAGACACTGGACGTGTCAAAGCTGGGGGAGCCAGTTGACGTGACAGACTATCTTCGCGTGATTGCCTCGCTCATGTACCTGGCGACAACAACCAGGGCGGATGTTGCCTTCGCTGTGAATTTCCTGGCACAGTTCTCACAGTGTCCGCGAGCACGACATTTAGAGGCTGCTCTGCGCGTTGTCAGATACGCTGTGTCCACAGCTCGCACTGGTCTTTGCTACAGAGCACAACCGTCAGTGGTGATTGACGGATACACAGACAGTGACTGGGCCCATGATGCTGATGCTCGCAGTCGCACTGGCTACATCTTTCTCGTTGGCGGTACCGCAATGTCGTGGAAGAGTGGCAAGCAGGGTTGCGTTGCTCGCAGTTCGAGTGAGGCTGAGTATGTTGCACTTGGGGCGGGCACTTGTGAGAGCATTTGGCTTTGTCGCCTGTTCCAGCAGCTGCGTGTACCCATTCGCTGCATCACTCTGCGCTGCGACAATCAAAGCACTAAGGCCATTGCTGAGCACGACGGCATGCATCACACTCGCACCAAGCATATCAATGTTGAGCATCATTTTGTGCGCGAGAGAGTGGCTGCAGGTGATGTCCAGATCGTCTGGGTTGACACTCGACAGCAGAGGGCTGACTTCCTTACGAAGGCGCTCAGCAGCAACATCTTCAAGGCTGCAGTCCATGCCGTTGGCTTGTTGTGTTGTCGTGAT
>SZWC01016962.1:27500-39127 GCA_023375785.1 Penium margaritaceum
GGCCAGTCTGCTGCGCGTCCGTGTCAGGATTTCTGTGTCATTCTCACAGGGACATGCTGTCTGTGTCATCCTCACACGGACAGGCTTTGTGTCATCCTCTCACGGACAGGCTGTCAAAGACATCCTCACACAGACAGACTGTCCGTGTCAACCTCGAACCGACAGGCTGTCTTTGTCAGCAGGACAAAGCTCCCCAGTTGCCGGGCTGTGAACCCGTCCCTGGAGGGCCCTTTAAGGGAGTTCCAAGCCAGCCGCAGGCTCCAGCTGCTACCAGCCAGCCCGCCATTCAGCTGTCAGCTCAGTGGACCCAACCTGATCGGTCAGAGCAGCGCCATGTTTTCCTTTCCCACTTCCGATCGCAGGAACACAAGGCCGGTCTGGCTTGGACCCGACAAGACCGGGCTTGGCGTCGTGGTTGTCCAACACGACTTGTCTCTCCCATTCTGCAGAGGGCGAGTAGGAGGAAGAAGACGAATGTCGTCGGGAACGAGGGAAGAACGTACGTTGTGTGGTGCTCTCGAGGTTGACTGCGAGACAGGCGGGGATGAGGGAAACGAATGCGCACACCAGGAGGGTTTTGGAGGAGGTGGAGGAGGAGAGGCGCCTCCGTCTGCTGCTAGCCATTGTGAAGGCTGTCAACATCCTTCTTCTTTCACCACTCTTTGTCATTTCCTTTCTCCTTGTACCTGCCCCCTGTACTTGTCCTTCGCTTCTCCTTTTCGTTGCCCCTGTCCTTTTCAAAGTCCTTGTCTTCAACCTTGTACTCGTTCTGTTACGCGGCTGCTTTTGCTGTGGGACCTTCTGGTGAGGAGCCCTTCCACTCTTCGAGGGTCGTCCGTGTGTCCTTGTCGACGGTACTCCGCTGTTGCTACCGCTGGTATGTGAGAAAGGGACAAACTTCAGAGCGACTTGCGGCTGACGTCTTCGTTTTCGATGCTGGCTGCTCGTTCAAAAGATGCTTGGGAGTCGACATGGATTATGCGCCGGAGTGAAGCATCGAACTTCTCTTTCACGGAGATGAACAGTGAGCTCCCTGAAGGACAAATCCACCACGCAGGCGCAGGTAGCAGGCATGCGCTGGCGGACATTTGCGGTGCGGAACGGCGCCTTCCCCACTTGGCCCTGCCACCGTTCCACGCAACGCGGTGATCTCCAGGTGGGCCGAGTCGATGCGCGCTTAGGGCGCTAGAGACAAATGGGCCGACAGGGACTGCGTCGTACTGCAGCGTAAAATATGAATGGGCGCCGTACTTCACGCGGAAGGGTGGATACGGCAGCTTCGGGAGATTGCAGGATCAACAAATGCGGACATTCGATCAGATTCCCACTTGCGAGGTCCGCGAAATTGTACCCAACCAATGAGACTGTCAAGGTCCAGAGAAATCGCAAGCCCGTCCGGATACTCTCGAGTGGAGCTGGCCGCACAATCTACACAGGCCCACGCTGCAACAAGGACGTACGCTTCAACCGACGACGCGCGCGAGAAGGAGCGCTGCACGAACGACCGACAATGCTTCGGACACGATCGACACGGGGCATGTGGTGGAAACCTTGCTAGGATGTACGTCATCATGGCGCAAATCTTAGGCACAAGTACACGAGCAAAAAGAGCAGAAGCATGAAGCCTGTTGTGTGACCATGTGCGTGTATCCATGCGCATTGTCCCATCACCTTTGCATTCTAATGTCCGTTTACGGTGACCATCATGGTTTGTACCCCCAAACCTGCATGTTTCCGGCAGCCCCGTATGCAGAGCAATGAATGGAAACGACAATGAATGCGGGAAATTCATGTCCAATGCTTTCATCAAGAGTCGCGGGTTGACAACTCAGGAGAAGGGTGAAGTCGGTGGCATATTTCAATTGCAGAGGAATGCGGAGAGAATCATCCTTGGCCTGGATGAGCTCATCGATCGCTGAAATCCTCTGCGCCAAGAGCAATACGACTCGATGGACCACTGCACAGCGGTCGAACTTACCTGAAAGCCGAGGAAACGTTTAAACTTAGACGCCCGAAATTCACGCGGCTCATTGTGGTCGGCGCCAGAGAATCGTAACAGTCATCAAGGTTTGAGCCGTTTACAAAAACGTCTTCTTTTGGGCACCATGGTGGTGACTAAGGTGGGCGGGGCTACATCAGGACCGAAACCGGCAAAGGGTTTGAACCCGACCGAAAAATCATGTCACCAAGGAGAGTGTAGATAAACGTTGGGATCCTCCCCAAAACAATTAAGGACTGGTGAAACTGCATACTAGATCAGAGCTCATTAATAAGAAACTTTCAAACACAACGTGAGACGTAGTCAAACTTCTAGGATTAGGCTTTGGTCCACTTTCGCCGTGAAAATGAACAATATGGGCCATACATTCTCTTTGAAGGGAAGACAGCGACTATCTTTAACTGGGGAAAACAAAGAAAGCGCCTACCTTTCTTCTCATATGACATGGCATAACGTAACCTGAAACGAACCAAGAAACTTTGTTTGTTGTGATTTGTGATGTTCCTATCAACTTGTACAGTTTACTGTGACCACTCGGCCGTGTCTATGCTCGTGCAGATCCCTGATGCGGACCCAGGTGGCACCCGGGCATCGTCTCACAGTGGAGTACCTACTCGAAGCTGATCGACGGTCGCCCCAAAGTCTTGGATGTTGTCTGGGACCTTCTCCAGTTTTTCTACAGCTTGTAGGATTTTATCCGTGGACTGGCCGTGGGCCCGATTTGCATGTCTTTGCATTGTGTGTCCACCGTTTGTTGCCGGATACATGCATGTGACCAGTCGTAGTGTCCGGCTTGAGATTCTGCATGAGTAGGTTCAAACGTCGTAGTGTTCTGACCTGTCTACGCAGAGTTCCGGCCAAAACAGTGGTTTTGGGCCGGTTTTAGGACAGACCTTGCACGGCCGCGTGTGACACCCGCAGTGCACCGCCGCATGTACTTATGCCATGGACCTCCCATTTGTCGTCTCTCTCTGCAAATGCTATTGAAGCATTCTAACACTCTGCCTTGTGTCCCCTAGCCAGACCCTTGTCGTTGTGTGCACGACTTGTGACTTTTTTCACCGTCTGAGGAGGCACTGACGCCTAGTCAGCAGCAATATCGCTAAGAAGATTCCACGCATTTTCTTAAGGTACTGGACCAAGGAGGGTGAAGATGAGATCCATGGGATCTGAAGAGAGTTAAGAAAAAGGTTATGGTAGAGGCGACAAGTGTGAGCTTTGGGTGGGGGCAGAGGAGGAAACAACGCTCCGTGAGTTTGTCATGGTGAAGAAATGGGCAGGTGCCTTTCACATCAGGATTCGTGGAGCAATTGCACAAGGCGACGGCAATGGAACCAGAAACGGTGCTTGTCATGGATGTCGTGCTTATCACGTCCTTCTTGTGAAGGTCATGAGACAAATGTGTATGTTCCGAGCAGATTTTAGGTCCAAAGGAAGTTATTGAAAAGATGTTTTTCCTCCCAACCAGTTTTGTATGATTTGGTGAGGACCAGGAAGCTAGAAGGTGGGTGCAAACCTTAAGAGCTTCATCGCTATCACCTTTGACCACCCGAGCATAGACCTTATCTCCCTCGATGAGAAGTTTTACTTGCATCCCATAGCTGCCCTTTCTAATGCGTCATTTAATTCAGTGAGTTCCATGGAATCCACGCTTCAGAGAGAAACAACGGTCCCCCATTTTTTTTCAAAAAAAATCATACACACGTGCATCATAAACAACCCAAACATGAGCCCTTTGCGGTATCATTCAGCAAAGGTTGTACTCCTTCACAATAAGCCCATGTTGTGAGCCGCTTCTTTGACAAAATCCGCCGTGGAGTTAGGGGATTTCAAGAATATCAAGGAATATACCTATACTATTCATAGTTAATCGAGAGATTCATCGCATACTATCAAAAGTCTGGTATGGTTTCCAATAGTTTTGACGACACTTATAGGAAGTGGCCAAACCTCTTTAAACATTGCCTTGCAAATCAAGGTAGTTGGAAAAACATGCCCTCGCCAAAACGGCGTAAAGATACAGAGGTCCATGCACGGTTGGCCACGAAGGAAAGAATAGAATTGTTCATTGGCAGAGTTTTGGGACTGCAGTATGTCAAGGACAGGATAGTTTTACCCTTTTAGCTGCGACATACCGGTGTTTTGCATTTCGTTAGTTAGTGCTCGCCAGTATAACCATTGATTCATTAGATTGTTGCATAGCTCAAGACTACAAAGCGATGCATCGTAGCCATGGCACTTCTTGAGATACTCAATCACTTTTCTTCGTCAATATCTTTGACCTTTTAATTCGTTCCCTTTTCGGCTTCAAGAAGTTGTCTTGGAAGTACATCCATGACAAGAAAGTGCTTCCTTGGGTCCAATATATTTTGAGTTGGGTGATGAGGAACACCATGTGGATGTCGATGTTGTCATGTAGTCTTAGCTTGGTGAAAACAAGTGTCTGCATCTCCTCAATTCCGCATGGCCCAAAACCACTTAGGTTTTAGCTTCGTGCAAACTGTCCTTACAATTGGACCTTTTCTAAGCTTAGGAATATATGACCACTCTTGTGTACCTCGGTATCCTTCCAATTCTTGTCTGCGCTTGCTTCACGGCCCCTATAGGCTTTGCAAACATTAGGCAACTCTCATCCCAGATGGTATTGAAGTCTTGCTGCTTCATTTGGACCCCTATAACGTTGCTCGAAGTCAACAAACCTGCCCGAGTTATCAATTGATTTCAAGCGCTCTACGCACGGTGTGAGGAATGTACACTAGCTCAAAAGTCGGTCATTCTATTGTCCGGCAAGTGCCATGTGGCATGCACGCCATTTGGAGTAGTTGTTTTAGCGTCTGATTTGTGTACTTAGTCCCTCCGACGTTGTTGGGAGGGTAGGCTGTCGACAGTTAATATGAGTACCACAGCGAGATGTTTTCTCTCGCCATTTTTTTTGGTGAACATATCATCTTTGTTACTTGCAGGGGATTCCATATAGTCAGAATACGTTGTTGAGAAACTAGCACGCTAATCCTTTGGCAACGACCGTGGTCGTCGCAAGGGTGAAGGAAGACAGCTTTGAAAATCAGTCGAGCACCAAAAGGATTACGTCGAAACATTTTGGTGTGACAGGCAAACCGGTCACGGAATCCATGGTGATGTCCGGCAATGAATATTTGGGTATCAGTAGCTTCTTAAGCAAAGCAGGGGGTTGGTGCATCTCCACCAATGATGTCGACGCACGTTGAACGTCTTTTAGTAGTTTACAATGTCAGTTTGCATCTTTTCCTTCCCGTCATACTTCAACTGTGTTTTCAATGTCTTGGCATCGCCAAAGTGTGTCCCTGGACGGGTTTGTTGGCACTCCTCTTACAGCATGTGTCATAGCTTGCTCTTATGTTGTAGGAAAACCCGGCAAGGAAATGATTTTCTACAGTGTGGTTCTTACAAAAAGAATAGCAGTTTTTTTATTCTCACGAAACTTCTCGTGGCCCTTGGTGAATGGCCTTACAAGATACAAGTCTTGATAAATGTGTAACATGCAAATGTCAATCATCGAATACAGTTTGTGGCTTAGAGAATCCGATATGTTTGTTTTTATAAGCTGGTACCTGATGCCGTAGTTGGAATTTGACTCAAGGAACTCCATACATCGAGTTTGTAGACAGCTCATACTTGGTCAATTGTGGGATGATCTATAGAGACGATGAATCACCGATATTCAAGATAGCACCCTTATGTCATGAATCTACGTGAAGTCGTTGAAATCTCGTTCCCTCGTGCCAGGTAGATTATTCCCCTCTTGCATAACATTATCGATTTGTTTGCAACTGGTTATTCACCACTAATGTTGTCGAAGAAGAGAACGCCTCCAAATTATCCACCAGTCTCGATGGTAGCCATGAGATATTCCTTTGTTGGACCTACAAAATGTAAGGTTACCATCCAGGGGAGAGCGTTTCTCAAGGGGTAAACACATTTTATCTGCTAGCTCCCTAACTTCCGTCAGTTGTTGTACGATTGAGGTCGGAGAGGGGCACAGAAACTCCCACAGAATCATTCATGAAGATAAAGATAAAGTTCATTGTCACCCTACATGTTGATATGAGATTGGTGGATCCAAGCGCCATAACTGCAAAGCTGAAGTGTCTGTAGTTGTTGCAATGTTTGTCTTCTTCATGACCTTATGAGAAACATGGATCCATTAAACAATTTTGGTGAAGATGTTTACACCTTCGAGTGGGTTAAAGTTTAGTCTCATATAAATCTCATTCAAATCTCATTCTTACCATTTCCTGCTAGCGTGCAAGCACCTGACGTGGTGATTTTCCTACACTTTGTAAACTCACCCATGTTGCACGTTTTGAAAGCCTAAAACCTTGGCTATGTCTTATTTGAGCTCCCAGATTTGAACATGTTTTCTTACCTCTCTAACTCTCATCATCAATACAAGTGTACCATCAAGTGAATAATCACTCATAAACACATCTCCTCAAAGATTCTAGAGTGTGCTCATATTGACACGACATTTACAACCTCACCCAAAGCAGTTGGAGGCTGGTCAAAAGACACGAGATAAGGGCAAGAACAATGAAACGGTTCACCAAACCCTTTTGTTGGCTAAGATCCTCAACATTCACCTCCTGCAACAGCAAATGTCCATGATGCAATTGCTCTACTTGTGAAGAGCCTAAAGTACACTCACTTAGACCAAATTTGTAGAGGAGCTTGAAGCTTGCATGAACTTCCTCAAAATGTTCAACGTTGTAGAGTGAGATGGGCTTGAAATGTGAAACTAGCTGACAAGTATTGGATTATGCTTTCATTTTCCCATGAAACTTTCCAACAAAAGGTACATTAACATTACAGCCTCTCACGTGGGGCATGGCTTTTGGTTGGATTCCATTATCAAGAATATTGCATGCAAGTAAGAGGCTAAGAGATTTGATCGAGAAGCACATGACCACGGTCCCACTTCATCGGCATGAGGTGAATTTTCTGTCCACCAGGTCAAGGCATATTGACATAATTCTCTCACTCCACCAACCCATTTACATTCTTTGATATGAGCAGTCATTGTCCCCTTAATGAGTCGAATATGAGAGCAGGGTCTCATGAAATTTTGGCCTGCATGGCAGACCACACACATGTTTCATGAGATCGTCACTAGCAAACAAAATCAATGATCAACCATGTTTCCTCCACAATGGCCTTAGAGGTATTTTTAAAGAGCATTGTCAAATTACGACATATAGGATGAATTTTATTGGGTGATGGTAGTTGATAAAGCCATTGACTATGCCAAATGTAGTGCTCGAGTATACATATGCAATGGCTGGTGATCCAAACTGTTGCACTGAGATTTGTAGTGAAAAAAAAAACCAACTTCAGTGGATGTCCACATTGAGGAGCACAAAGACGCATGGTTGTCATTGGCCTAAAAGATATCCAACCACATTCAATAATGCTTTTGCCATTAGTAGTAGCGTGACAAGAAGCGGGCTAATCATCCTTAATGACAATCGTCCAGTTGCTTAGCACCAGTACACTAGGGACCTACATC
Organism: Penium margaritaceum; assembly: GCA_023375785.1. NCBI lineage: Eukaryota > Viridiplantae > Streptophyta > Zygnematophyceae > Desmidiales > Peniaceae > Penium > Penium margaritaceum. The sequence continues at coordinate 35,042 of SZWC01016962.1, forward strand.
GTTGTTGCACCCTACATGACCATAACGGCCGATACGGATGTATGGAAACATAAGGCACTGAACATCCATTACCAAGGGTAGGATTTCCTCTATTCATAACCATGTAAAGTGGGATTCAACAGGGTGTTTCGTTTTGTGCTCCTTGGAAATACATATCCCGTAGGTTGTGAGGTTTCTCGGTCCGGATCATTTTGAAACTGCGGTGTTTTGTCACATGGGGAGGTGAGAGTCTTGTGCCAACTTAGCTTATGGTTAAGTTAATGATTGAAAGCATAAATAATATACATGTTCTCTCTTTGTTCTTGTTTCTTATCCAAGTTCTGTGCCTGTTTCGTGTCTTTGTCTATGTCACTGTTAACTTTGTTTTTTGTTTGTTTTCCAAGTTTCTATAATGTAATACTGACGTTCTATACGCAAGTGATAAATGTTATAGGATGAAGACCTTTGTGTATATTTTGTGTGCCAGAAGGGGGATCATGTGGAGAAGGTTGGGTGGGAGAGGAAGATGGATCGAGGGAGTTGGGTGGTGAGACGAAGTGTGAGCGGAGTTGTCGTAAGTTAGCTACTTGACCAAATTCAGCTCTTGATTCCATGAGGGAGAAGTTCCTTCGAGAGCTATAAGGAGTGCAAAGAGGGTTCAATACAGGGGGATGCGGGTTTAAACAAGGAATAGAACAAAACAAATTTAAACTAAAACAACGTCGGGAATGGACCAATGTGGGGCCTCCTATTGAGCGCATAAGAAATGTGCGCATTCCAAAATCAACATAACCAGGAGTGTGGGGACATCATGAGAACAACACAAAACATTTGAAATAGAAACATGAATTTCCTTGTAGTAGTGGCTATTGTTACTTTTATTAATCCCAATCAAAGACGATTGTGGATAATCCACCACATGGTACGCTCCGTGCCTATGATGACAGTTTGAAAAGATTGATCGATGCGAGAAATATCTGCATTGCACATTATTAGGGTGAAGTGCAAACACAAGTTGGCCGACAAATTGACAAGCAGATTCATTCCAGATTATGCCATAATGTCCATGGCATAATCTGGAAAATTAACAGCAGACTACTCCATGCATGGTAAAATAGCTATAAAAATGTTAGCTACTTAGGCATGAAAGCGCAAGAGAGGATGGGTGCTGGAAGAAGAAAGCTTGAGCTCAATACCATGAGCTTGGAAGATCAATAGGTCCTATGGCACTCAACCGGATTTAGCATGTGTCAATGGTCCCCGATACCATCAGGGACAAGCAGCACATAACACCATCACATGTAGCTTGGAATACCACATGCAAAAGCCACCTCACACAACAAGCAATACCACATGGTGAGGCCAAATGGTCTCGCCAACAGCACCACATGGTAAGGCCAGGACACTCATCCTGCACCACCACACTCTGATCCACCAACACACAACCCAACACACAACCCAGCACACAACAAAGTGAAACAAAGTCGCATGATGCTCTAAGTACCATACACAACATGAGTATGATGTCGGGCCACAAGAAAGCGACATACATAGCAGGAGAATCACACACCTACAACCCAATAGCATAAAGGAAACAGGAAAAAAGAATAGAGAAACCAAGGTGAGTGGGGGAAGAGCCAGGCAGGGATGAGAGGGGAAAGGAAATGGCAAGGAAAATGGAGAAAAGACGTTGCATGAAGCGTAAAGAATGAGTTGGGAGCTTATAGGTTACAGTTGACCTACACGGATAGAGTGTAAAGAAGTACGAGGAAGGAGACGAAAGGCGTAGCCCGAAAAAATACTAGTGATGCATGCTGCTTTTGGCCATTCCATGATGCTGCGCAACGCTAAAGGTTTTCCCTCGCTGATTTGTGTTGCTCCTATATGCATCTTGTTGATTTCTCTTCAACACTATAGAATATGGACACTATTCAACATAGCGGCTGTTATTTCTATTCACAACTACTTAGTGTAGCTACTGGTGTCCAGAGAAACACTAAGTGACTGCTGCTGTTGCACTTTGCACATCGACAAAAAGTACCCATTACGCACTTGCATGCTTGAACACTTGAACACATCCATACAACCTACCAACAAGCTTCAAACAAAAGACAAGGCGCATTCAGAAGATGATGAGATTAACACGTAGCATGTTGTAGTTAAAATCAATACATTATTTTGTCTTTTATGCTACCACAACAATTGCAAAATGATCCAAGGCGTTGCAGGCAAATGCACACTTGCATGCGACTTTATACCCCATAATCTATAATGCTATACAGGCTACTTGCACACACTGTTTTCACACAGCACTGTGCTGCTCATTGATGCTCACTATAGCATGGTGATATAGTACTTATATAAACATCCAAAGGACAACAAAGTTTTATAAATCCCAAATATTGAGCTGCATCCATCTCTGTTACTCTCGACTTTTTTGGTTGGCAGAATGCTTTATCGCTACCACACGCTACTTCTTGCGTGGCGCCACGTGGCGCTTCTCAGCTATGTCTCTGATATGTTGTTTTGATGTTTTTATCACAGGGTTATATTGTAATCTGATACTGTGTATTGTTTTTTTTAGGCTTGCAGGCCCATGCTAGAGAAAGCATGAGCTCTGGGGGCAAAATGGAAACCTACAGCGGGGATGACTGGACATGGTGGGCTTGCTGCAATGACTGGGATTAGACTGGGAATAGACGTACCAAACAAGCAAAGAACAACCAAGCAAGGTTCCTTGTGGCACCGAAAAAGGCCACCAAGTGCCTTGGTCTCAAATTTTGAGAGAATATATGTCCAAACTCCATGGTACAGTGCCATTATGACAAGCAAACAGAAGAACCACAAACTAGGTCTCACGAGGTACCGGATCATGTTTTTGGATACCCAGATCTTCTCCTCTGAGATGTATGAAAGACACAAATGAAAAAAATAGCTTGTGATCAGACAGAACAACGTCTCGTGACACTGGCACCTCAAGCTCAAGCACACACCAGGAAATCTCTTGAGGTACCAGCACAAACCACCAAGTGCCCGAATTCTTACTACTCTGAACATCCTATCAGACTTGAATGGGTGGACCTTGTCACTGGAATGCTCTAGGTGTGTTTGATGAGCAACAAAGCAACCGCTGGAGCATCATGGGGATCAATCACGATGCACTCAATGGATGAAACCATCTAATGCCTAGACAAATCAAAGCCCATACAACAGTCCTACAGCCTGTGTCTCCTTCCCTGCCTTTGAAGGACACATGACCCATTAACCACTCTCAAACCCCTAGTGAGGTTTTTGACCAATTGACATCTAGTTGAATTTCTCTTTGTTGCTTTCTGGACATATGCATTATGATGTAACCTTTTCCTACTTAAATCCATACTCACACATACATTGTGTTGTTAGGAAAACATTTTGGACAGTTTTCTACAATTAGCGGTGCTCTGTTTCCGCTACACACACATACCGGCCCAGATTGCACCTCTTCCATTTGATAACACAATACATGGCAGTCATGCAAATCCTGGAATGAGTAGATGACATTGCCAAAAGAGCTGATACATTTATATCATGATTTTTTTATGCTTGTGACTTCCATGCATGTCCATAATCACTTTATGGTGGTGTGAAATGTATGAGCATGCACATGCTAACGCACATACTTGTTGCAAAACTCCTTGTGGGTATTGTTAGTTCTCTGTTTCTCATCCTTCTGGGACTGTACTACCCCAATGATTTTTTTTCGGTAGCTGCTGCTCTTTATTTGATTAATGACTGCTGGATGCACTCCAAGGGTGGTGGCAATCTTACCTAACGTTTGATGCACCAGTTGGGGCCACTTCACCACATGTGCCTTACCGCCTCCCCTTGAGTCCGACTCGACTGTTGCTCTTCTTTCTTCCTAAATGTGGTACGTGAGCATTGATTCATGGTGTTTCTTGCTCCCTCGTGTTTTCTTGCTCCATCCTCACCCAATTGAACTAACTTTTGGTATCAGATCACCCTGGGAAGATCCTCTCTTAGGTATAACTTCTTGCCTCTATGATTTCAAAAACGATGTAGGATATGTTCTTGTGCTTGTGTGTGTGTGTGTGTGTGTGTGTGTGTGTG
>SZWC01016963.1:11534-62630 GCA_023375785.1 Penium margaritaceum
CGCTGATGGAGTGTCGTCCGGTGGAGCCGACGTACGCTGAGGTCTTCTCGCAGTTCGCTGGAGCCTCCTCTCTCAGGCGACGCGCTCAGCTCCATCGGCAGGCCTCCTCGGCGGTCGCGCTGTCGGCGGTCATTGACACCGCATTTGCTGCTTGCATGCGTCCAGCGCGTCCTATTGCGTCTGCGTCGTCATGCACTGCCTAGGGTCCCAGTTGCATGTTGCATGGCCCTGTTTGGCAGCACAAACCGTTGTAGGCACTATCTGTGTTTAGGCTGCCATAACTCCTCGCTACTATTTTTCTAGCAGATTCTGACCGCACGGCTGCGTTCGCAGCGGCGGTATTATGGTATGGTCCAGTTTTCAGGCAAAACGGACGACGCCCGGGTTTTGGGCTGTCGGCTGCCTGGCAGGCCTCACCGAGAAAACCTGCCAGCCTGAACTGAGCTATTTTCTGATTGGCTGTTGAACTGAGTAACAAGCTCTACAGAGCTGGGGGGGGGCCTAGAACTTGGAGGGGTCTCCCATTGTTGTTCATTCTTCATTCCTAATCAGTCATTGTCAGTTTTCAGCTGCTTTCTGACGCTAACTCTGGCGCGCGCGTTTCTGAGTAACAAAACCCAGAGCTTCCAGACTTAGACTCTAGAGCAGCAGACTGAGGGGGCAGCTGACCTAAGCAACGAGCGTGGAAGCCCGCACGCTGCATCAACAACGCTGCTGCCCCAACACGCTGCATAGTTTCCATTTTGCTTAAGTCTGAGAGCTTTGGTGTTTGTCAGAACTCTGCGCACGCCGGAGTGAGCACCAGACAAGAGTTGGAAACTGGAAATGACTGATTAAGCATTGAGAATGAACAACAATGGGAGACCCCTCTAAATTCTAGCTCCCCCCCCAACTATGTAGAGCTTGTTACTCAGTTTCTAAGCTAATCAGAAAATAGACCTAGCTTTTGGCAGGCACAGTTTTCTGGTGAGCCCTGTCTGACAGCCGACAGCCCAAAACCCGGGTGTCGTCCATTTTGCCTGAAAACTAGAGAATACCATAATACGCACGGTGCAAACGCAGTCGTGCGGTCAGAATCAAGTAGAAAAATAAGAATGAGGAGTGACGGCAACATGGATCCAGGCAGCACCTAGGCTAATCTCCAGTATCAATGGCTCTCGAAAATCATGAAACTAGGACCCTATGCATAACATGACGTTGCGAATGCAATATTGCAGTCAGACATGGCACTGGACGCGTGCGGAAAACATATGCAGCGACAATTACTGCTGGCAGCCTAACTGCCGAGGAGGTCTTCCAATGGAGGTGAGCATGTTGGAGGGAGGAGGCTCTGGCAAACTGTGCGTACGCCTTAGCGTGCGTCGGCTCCACCAGATGACACTCCAATTGCGTTGCGTCTCACCGTCAGTCATCTGCACGCCGATGTACACAAGTCGGGAGGACACAACAGAGTACAAATGAGAGATGTGTGAAAAAACCAACACTCCCCCATGACTCACAAGCGTAGTGCACATAGGCGGGCAGAGAGCACAGAGAGCAGGCAGATAGGGAGAGAGAAAGAGAGAGAATTTCACGGACGCACACCGATAGCTCTTAAAGCCTTCTGAACGAGTCATGCTTCAGTGCCTTGGTGAAGAAGTCAACCAGTTGCTGTGTTGTCTCAATGCACACAATGTTGATGCTGCCGTCATGCAACAACGAATGCACATAGTAATACTCAACGTTGATATGCTTTGTGCGAGTGTGACGCACGCCGTCATTGTCAGCAATGGCCATGGCATTCTCATTGTTACAATGTAGCGTGATGGACGGGACTGACTGACGTAACCCGGACAACAGGCGACGTAGCCACACGCTTTCACAAGCGCCAGAACCAAGGGTCATATACTCAGCCTCTATAGTGTTGCACGCAATGCAGCCTTGCTTGTGGTTGCACCAGGACACAGCCTTGCTGCCAACAAGAAATTTCCAGCCAGTAGGACTCTTACCGTCCAAATTGTTGGCGTTGTCATTGTCTGTGTATCCCGTCGCCACAACGGACGGCTGTGGACAGAATATGAGGCCTCGCTGTGGGGTAGAGAGGACATAGAGTACAGGGTGTCGGATCGCGGCCTTGAAGTGGAGGTGACGCGGCTCTTGAGAGAAGTGTGTAAGGATGTTGACGGCAAACGCAATGTCTGGACGAGTCGTCGTCTCCAGGAACATCATTGACCCGATGATGCGTAAATGCGTGGTCACGTCTACTAGCTCCCCCACCATGGCTGGATCAGAGTGAGAAGTTTCCTAGAACCTTCCTAACCACTTGCCGCGACACTAGGCGTCAGCGCCAGGTGAGCGTGTGACAACAGTCACAAGTTAGAGACAAAACTGCAAGGGTCTGGGTTGGGACACGAACAGAGTGCCAGGAAACTCAAACTGAATAAAATTGCAGAGAGAAATAACAAATGACAGGTCCAAGGCATAAATACCTGCCGCGGTGCACGGCGGGTGTCGCACGNACTAGCTCCCCCACCATGGCTGGATCAGAGTGAGAAGTTTCCTAGAACCTTCCTAACCACTTGCCGCGACACTAGGCGTCAGCGCCAGGTGAGCGTGTGACAACAGTCACAAGTTAGAGACAAAACTGCAAGGGTCTGGGTTGGGACACGAACAGAGTGCCAGGAAACTCAAACTGAATAAAATTGCAGAGAGAAATAACAAATGACAGGTCCAAGGCATAAATACCTGCCGCGGTGCACGGCGGGTGTCGCACGCGGCAGTCCAAGAGCTGTCCTAAAAACTGGCCCAAAACCACTGTTTTGGCCGTAACTCTGCGCACACATGTTAGAATGCAACGCCGTCTGAACGTAGACATGCAGGATCAAAAGACAGACGCTACGACTGGTCACATGCATGCATCCATCATCAAACGGTGGACATACAATGCAAAAACATGCAAAGAGGGCTGTAACGGGTCGTGTCTCCAGCTCCTGCTCTCAAGTCGTCGTCGGAGTTCGCAGAATGGCGTTCTCAGTCTGCGTCAGGCGTTTACCCCCTTCGCAAGACTGAGGGGCAATCGTCATCAACGACCCAGAGCAGGGAGACTCGAATGTTTCAAGTCTCCGGAGGCCCATTTCCGTTTTTAACCAAACCCCTGGTTTTCGGACCCAAACTGGGGGTTTTTACCTTGAACTCGTATGTTCCCACGAGTTATTTCGTTTTTCTATGTCGAAGTTCGTCGTAAACGAACTTCGATTTACGTTTTGTCGTTCTGGCGTGAAATCGTCGCGTGCGAGGCATGCTGACGATTTCGCGCCAACTATTTCGACCTCACCTTCGCTCCCCCTATCCCTCGGCCTCTCTTGCTCGTTTGCAAGGAGGGCGAGGGGGGTCGAGGGCACGAGGCCACGAGGCCTCGCCCTCGAGGCCCTCGTGGCCCCTCAGCCACTGATTGGGCTGAGGCCGCGATGGGCGGCTGGCGGCTGGCCGGCCGGTGGCCAGCTGGTTGCTTGGCTGGCCGCCGGCCGTCCAGCCGGCCGGCAGCGAGCTGGCCGACGGCCAGCAAATTGCTGGCCGTCGGCCAGCTCTCGCTGACGCGAGGGGTGGTGCGCAACCACCCCTCGCTTCAGCGAGGAGGGAGGGCCGAACCGGCCCTCCCGCTACATTCCTCCCCACTTATTATGAACGGTCCCGGTTCATGAACAACAAGTAGGATTGTCAGTCAGTGCGTCATCAACATTGTGAAAGAAAAATAATAATTTCAATCACCAGCTAAACATGAACACGTGCATGGTACTTAGACCTAAGCTGCAGCTTGTAGGTCAGCATGGCTAGCGGCCTCCCCCCTTTAGGCTGGAGCGTCCGCGCGACAACCATGTTGCGCGTCCCCAACCTCCTATGGTCACTGTCCATGAATGTTGTTCAATTTTTCCGCGTTCAGGTGGTACCTCCTTCCACGCGTCGATCTNGAACAACAAGTAGGATTGTCAGTCAGTGCGTCATCAACATTGTGAAAGAAAAATAATAATTTCAATCACCAGCTAAACATGAACACGTGCATGGTACTTAGACCTAAGCTGCAGCTTGTAGGTCAGCATGGCTAGCGGCCTCCCCCCTTTAGGCTGGAGCGTCCGCGCGACAACCATGTTGCGCGTCCCCAACCTCCTATGGTCACTGTCCATGAATGTTGTTCAATTTTTCCGCGTTCAGGTGGTACCTCCTTCCACGCGTCGATCTGTGCGAGCTGCAAGCTCGCTCCAGTACTCGTTGACCACCCCTTATGGCAACCGAGATTCGGGCTCCCATGAATTATGTTCAGGTCCACAACCGGCCCAATGAAGGAGGTACCCCCTAACAATGCGCGACCGAAGAATACGCTCTCGGTGCTGGAGTAGGCGAAGGACCTTGTATTGGCCGTCGGTAGCCAGGACTGCTGGCGGTGGCTGAACGGTTCCTTCTGCCGTGTATGGAGCCAGCAGGCTCACATGAAACACGTCATGTATCTTCATACTCGGCGGAAGTAACAATCGGTATGCCACTGGCCCGATTCGTGCCACAATGGGAAACGGCCCAATCCACTTCGGTAGAAGTTTTCTTGCCCTTGGCGACTTCAGACGAAGGTTTTTAGTGCTAAGCAACACTTTGTCACGGATGTCAAACGAGACCTCCCGGCGACCTTTGTCCGCATATGCCTTTTGTCACTGCCGATCTGCTTGAAGGTGACCCTTCCCCTCCTGTAACAAGGAGTCGATGCGCTCGGCAAAGGCTTGAGCGGAAGGAACCTGCCCTCTTGTACTCCCACTCTTCACCAATGAAGAGGGTACCGCTGGATGCCGACCACTATTCAACACGAACGGTGTGAACTGTGTGGACTCGTTCACCGAGTTGTTCATCGCAAACTCTGCCGGTGCTAGGAATTCGTCCCAATCATGCATGGCAGGGTCCATGGACATGCGGAGCATCTGCTCTAGAGTGCGATTCATGCGCTCTGTTTGTACGTCAGTTTAAGGGTGAAATGCTGTCGACATTTGCGACTCACTGCCAAAGTACTCATGCATCTTTTGCCAGAACCTACTAGCAAATTTTCAATCTCGATCGGAGATAATGCGCAACGGCAAGCCGTGGTACTTTATGACACCCTCAAAGAAGAGACGAGCGGTCTCCTCTGCGTTCACGTCAGTGGTTGTAGGAATGAAGTGTGTCATCTTCGTCAAAAGATCTACAACCACTAGTATTGTATCATGGCCACGGGCCGTGTCCGAAAGACCAGTAATGAAGTCCATGCTGACGCACTCCCATGGAGTCCCAGGAATGGGAAGCTGTTAGAGGAGTCCAACAGGCTTCTTGTTGTTAGATTTATTCCGAAGACATGGGTCGCATGTCATGCAATATTTACAGACATCAACACTCCACCCTGGCCACCAATAGTGGTTTGAGAGTGCCTGTCCGGTCTTTCGGGGTCCCACATGACCTGCTACCGGCGGGTTGTGGAACAGGGAGATAACCTTTGCTCGAAGGTCTCCCGAGTTTGGCACAACAACTTGTTCTCTGTGCCAGAATATTCCTGCGGCCTGCACCAAGCCGTACTTGTCCAGATTTCGAGAATCTTGAAACCAAGAATCCACACAGTATCCCATCGGGATCCTGTTTACAAAACCGTTGTAATGGATAATCTCTCGTGGTGGTTGCCGCAGAGGTGCAGGGGGATCTGGTGGTAGTACTGTTGCTGTTGCAATGGCCATAAAACACCCACTGACCTCGGTGGTTGCTTTAATTTCCACAGGCTGTCAGCTTAGTGGATCGGCCACATTGATGCGTCCTGGCCGATATTCCCATGTGAACGCGAATCGACTCAGGTATTCACTCCAACACGCCTGCCGTCTTGACAGGTTCAGTTGCGTTTGGAGAAACACCAATGGATTATGGTCGGTCACGACCGTCACACCCCCTTCAGCACCCTCGAGGTAGCAATGCCACATCTTGAAAGCGTGTACTACCGCAAGGAGCTCTTCATCCCCAGTCATGTACCACGTTTCCGCGGGGATGAGCTTTCGGCTCTCATACGCAATTGGGTGACCGTTCTGCATGAGGACGGCTCCGACTCCTACTACCGACGCATCACATCGAACCTCCCACGGTTGCGATGGATCCGGAAGAGCTAGGACGGGCGCCGTGGATAGGAGCTCTTTGACCTTGAGAAAAGCGTTCTCGCAATCAGATGTCCATTCCCAACGCACGTCTTTTTGCGTGAGCTTGGTTAGCGGTGCTACCAGGGTCGAATACCCTTGCATAAACCGTCAAAAGTAGTTTGCAAGGCCGAGGAAAGACCGTATCTGCCCAACACTATCGGGACGTGGCTAGTCCACAACGGCTTGGACCTTTCGTGGGTCGACACGGATGCCGTCCTTGCCGACGATGTGTCCAAGGTATTCGAGTTCATCTTGTGCAAACTTGCACTTGCTCACTTTCGCATAGAACTTATGTTCCCGAAGGATTGCGAGAACTTTGCGCAGATCTTCTATGTGCTCTTCCATTGATTTGGAGAAAACCAGGATGTCATGCAGGTAAACCAAGACAAACTGTCCGATTTTCTTGGCGAACGTTCGGTTCATTTCTCCTTGGAAGGTTGTCGGGGCATTCGTAAGCCCAAAGCATAACACTCGGAACTGATAGTGTCCCTGTGCGTTCGAAACGCGGTTTTGGGCACATCATCTTCCGTGATGCGGATTTGATGGCACCCTTGAGACAAATCCAAGGACAAAAATACTTTTGCGCCTTGGAGTTGGTAAAAAAGGTCCTCAATCCGCGGTAAGGGGAATCGATTTTTCACTGTCAGCTTGTTCAACGCCCGGTAATCCACGCACATGCGTAAACCACCGTCCTTTTTGTTCAGAAAAAGGATCGACGCATCATACAGCGAGCTACTAGGCTCGATCCACCCCTTTGCAAGGTACTCTTTGATTTGGCGTTCGGCCTCTCGCCTTTTTGCTGGACTAAGGCAATACATGGGTCTAAACGGAGGAGTCACCTCCGGCTGCAGCGGAATCGTGTGGCCCATGTGTCTTTCTGGTGGAAGTCCAACCGGTGGGTCTTGGAATACATCCAAGAACTCTGCCAATAGAGATCTGATCTCTTGTGGAGTTCCTTCCGTAACGTCGTCCTCTACTTTCTGCAGCTGAGCCAAGAAGTATCGACAACCTTATCAAATACGTCTCTTGACCTGCATTGCAGTCAAGCTGGCATGGACTTTGAGCCGGGTCGGTGATAATTCTGTACTCGGAATCAACGTAAAGCGGCGTTGTCCTTTTCGGAGGATCAAACGCTTTGATTCAAAACACATTAGAGCGTTGTTGTCATGGAGCCAGGGATCGCCTAGCACCACGTCAAACGGGTCAAGAAGGTTGAGTACCTTCAACGTGACACTTTGTGTGTACCCTTGAATACAATTTTTTGCTTTACAAGTACCGATAACGGGTATTGTACGGTTGTCACGAATAACAACTGCGCCATTCGATGGCTCGTACTTCGGGTAAAGCCAAGGATAACAAAAGAGTCGTCCCCTCCAGTGTCAGCCAGTACGTTCACGGGAGCACCAGCTAGGTGTCCTTTGAACTTCATCGTCATATTGCCTCCACTCTTGCGAGTGAGCAGACTCGACGAAGGTAAGCCGAGTTTGTGATAAACATGGAATCTGTACAATGCGCGTCGCAACTCCCATGATTCACCCACTCGAGTCCACACCTTGTGAGCACGTGTGAATTCGGCCAACACCTTCCAGTCTTTAAATTTGGCTGGGTCAAAATTGTCGACTAAAGGTACTGTGAACGTGATTGAACTCATTGCTTTGAGGGCATTTGCTTCAATCACTGTGTCACACAACTCTTGCACAGTGGTCGGTGTCGCCACCACTAAGCATGTACGATCATGCATCTCGTCCGGCGATACAAGGTTTAGTGGGCAATGTCGGCCAACAAGTGTAGAATGCGGTTCAACAAGAGGAGAGAAGACAACAAAGAAATTTGAACTCATCAAAAACTCAAATTGTTTAACATCCTCATGTGAAAACATGAATCCACACTCGTGATCCAGTTTTACCCCTGAGTGGTCCCCACTGACATCACTCAGGGGTGGGGAAAACCCGCCCCACGGCCCTGTCCGTTACCACGGCCGGGCCCATTGCCGCGACCGCGACCCTGTCCACGGCCCTGTCCGTGACCTCCTGTTACACCATCCCCACGAGGTGCTACTGCTGCAGCTAACGCTGCGGCCTCTTGTCCACCCCCAACAGCCTGAGGGCACTAAGCCCTGAAGTGGCCCGGCTGCATGCAGTTGTGACAGAGCCCTTCGCGAAAGGATGTGTTACGACGCTCACGCGCCGCCTGCAACTCGTCATTCTCGCGGCTGTGCTTGTTGTTGGGGCCCTTGTATCCACCAGCCTTCTTGGTTGGAGGGTTTGCAGGCTGCTTGCCCTTGGCCTCGCCTCGCTGTCCAGCTGACCCACCAGCCCCTGCAGCGTCTATGCGCATGTTGCAACCTTGCTGTGCACGTGCGTTCGGCCGTGCATCAGAGTAGTGCTTCGGGTTCGCCGAATACACTTCGCTCATGTAGTCGCGCAACGCCCTCCAGCTTGTCCAAGCTTGGCCAGTGGCTGTCGTGGTGGTCTTGTCCTTCAGCTTCTCACTGGTGAGACCATCACGTAAGTACTCCAGATGCATGCACTCCGGATACTTGAAGGTCTGAGTCCCATCGAACTCGGTGAAGCTTTCGGCTTCTTCCACGAGTGCGGTGAACTCGCTCAAGTAGGATCCAAGCAAGCTGCCCAGCTGCCTGAAGTCCTTGATCTTGTAGAAGGCACGCTGCGCCTCCTCACGTTGGGTGCACTTCTTACGCATGATTGCACAGAAAGCCTCCCACGGCATGGGCTGCCACTCGAGGTGCGGCTGTTGCGCCGTCCACTCCTTGACCACATACTTGAAGAGTTTGTCTTCAAGCCGCGTCGTGGCAAGGTCGCCCCACTGGCCGAGTGGAGCCTTGTGCACACGTAGGACTTGCTCCATGTGGTTCAGCCAGTCGGTCAGCCTCACGCCCTTCCCGAAGATCTCCACACTGTGGAGGAAGGACGTGTTCATGACCGACCCCGAAGTCGTCGAGGTAGGCAAGTCATCGCTGCCACCGAAAGTGGCATCCGCAGCTGCGGTACGCTGCGCTTGCTGTTGCATCCGCACCTGGGTCACGCTCTGCAACACCTTGTTGAGGTCGTTGCATCGGCGGCTTGCATCATAGGCGGCCAAACGCTGCAGCTCGTGATCACGGTCAAGGTCCGTGATGCTCTGCCTGACATGGGCTAGCAGGTTTGCGAACGCGAACTTGAGCTCTGATGTTGTCAGAGCATCGGCGATAGCCTCCAGGGCCTCGCGTTGTCTGTGCACCCTTACCCACTGCAAGAGGGTATGGTTCGCGTACACGCCTCCAAGGAGTCCCACCTTTCAGAGGAGACTATCATCGGCGACGGCGCTCGAGTGGGCGCTGCCTTGCCCCATTGCGGCCGCATCGTAGGAAGGAGGGTCCACCCCCATTCCTCCAAGTGGTGCCGTATCTCCACCATTGGTGGGGATCTTGAGTCGGCCTGCGGCCTTGGCAGCAATCTCTGCGAGCCTACGACGGTCATCGCAAATTGCCTTCGCGGTGAGTCGTCCAGCTCGTTCTCGTGGGAACTTCCCGTGTGGCTGCTTTCAACGCCCTTGCTGCTCTCTGCCGTCTCGCTGCCGTCGGCAACTTCAGGCGATGCGGCGGGCGTCTTGCCCTTCTCGAGCAATCGGCTCGAGTTTGTCGTACGACGATGGCAATGGTCGCGATCCTCGTCGCCTTCGCCCTCGTCGACATCGTGCTCTTCGTCGGGATATCCCCCCGGGAGATCCTCCTCCATCGCATCGTCCGTCACGTGGGGGTCGCCCACGTGCGCGTCGACATGCTTGTCAAGCATCTTTTTGTCCTCCGCACGCTGCTCGGTATTGCCGAGGTTGGCGTCGGCTGCCATCGGCGGTAGTGTTGCCCTTGGCGGTACGGTTGCCTTTGGGTTGGGAACTGTGCTTGCGGCGGCGGCTCCCAAAATTTGGAGTCCGCGAAGAGCTTGTGGTGAGGCCGTCACCACCTTGCCCTTGTTTTTCTTAGACGGTCCGGCACTTGCCATCTCGTCGTTCGTGTAACTAGCACGTGAAGGTCGTTGTGAGGATCACCCCACAACAAGGAGGAATCGCCTCCTAAGATGTTGCTCTCACGATCGGTGAGGCAATTTCAATTTAAACTTCTATTTTCCTAGGCCGCCACGTCGGCACAAGGTCGTGGGTTTAGAAACTAGTCCTCCCAAGCCATGACTCACGGCACTTGGTAGCAACTAGGATCTAGGAAAACAGAAAATCACAATACAAGGGAGTAACAAGAAGTGTGAGTGCCGCTCACAAAACCAAGACAAAGAGCAAACAGACAAGCAAGTACAAGATCAAGAATGAAAAGACTACTTTTCTTTTTGTCTTCTTGTCTTCTTGTCTTCTGGTCTTCCTTGGTCTCTTCTTGCGTCTTCTTGTCACGTCTCGCGCCCCTTGGCGGCGTCCTCCTTGAGCCGGCGGCGTTGGGGGAGCCGCCAAAAGTCCCCAAGGTGTCACCCTCCTTCTTTTTAGGGTGCTCTCAGGCCGTGAGAGTCCCTAAGCTTGGGGAGGGGCGCTGTCCCAATTTTTGGATGAAGGGGTTTTGAAGGCGCCTTGAAAATGGAGAGGATTTTGCGGTTTTTGAAAGTGGGGACTCCCCACCCCGCCCCACAAAAATCTTCCTAGCCCTCTGGAAGTGAGGAGAGGCTGAAAGGAAGAGTCTCCACCAAGTAGAGCTTTTTTCAAGCTCTCTAATGCACTTTACGACACTTCAATCCGTGAAGTGTAGATGCCGTAGTCCCTTCTGGCGTTTCTATTGTTGCTTGCAGCTGCCGGCGGCGTTTTATCTATGTCGTAGCCGCCGTTTCCGTCGAACCCTTGGTCGCGGGGGTCGTCTGGCTCTGATACCACTGTAACGGGTCGTGTCTCTAGCTCCTGCTCTGAATTCATTGTCGGAGTTCGCAGAATGGCGTTCTCAGTCCACGTCAGGGGTTTACCCCCTTTGCAAGAATGAGGGATAATCGTCATCAACGACCCAGAGCAGGGAGACTCGAATATTTCGAGTCCCAGGAGGCCCATGTCCGTTTTTAACCAAACCCCTGGTTTTGGGACCCAAACCGGGGGTTTGTACCTTAAACTCGTGTGTTCGCACGAGTTATTTCGTTTGTTTTATGTCGAAGTTCGTCGTAAACAAACTTTGATTTATGTTTTGTCGTTCTGGCGCGAAATCATCGCGTGCGAGGCACGCTGGTGATTTCGCGCCAACTATTTCGACCTCACCCTCGCTCCCCCTATCCCTCGTCCTCTCTTGCTCGTTTGCAAGGAGGGCGAGGGGGGGCGAGGGCACGAGGCCACGAGGCCTCGCCCTCGAGGCCCTCATGGCCCCTCAGCCGCCGATCGGACTGAGGCTGCGATCGGCGGCTGGCGGCTGGCCGGCCGGTGGCCGGCCGGTTGCTTGGCTGGCCGCAGGCCGTCCAGCCGGCCGGCAGCGAGCTGGCCGACGGCCAGCAAATTGCTGGCCGCCGGCCAGCCCTCGCTGACGTGAGGGGTGGTGCACAACCACCCCTGGCTTCAGCGAGGAGGGAGGGCCGAACCGGCCCTCCCGCTACAAGGGCTCATGGCCAGTCCGCCGAAAGACGCCTGCAAGCTGTAAAGAAGACAGGTGAGAGTCCCGGCAGCATCTGGGGCTCTGGAACGGTAGTCGGCCAGCTCCAAGCCGGTAGTCCGCCGCCAGTCATTGCACCGGTGTCACCAGGGCCCGCCTCAGGGATCTGCACGAGTATGGACACGACCGAGTGGTCACAGTAAACTATACAAGAACATCACAAATTACAACATTCCCCCATGACCCGATGGTACGCATGTCCATACACGTGCAGCACTGGTACAAACATAATAGTGAGTGACAGAAACAAATGAGGCAGAGATGCACATCCCACACTCAGCCACCCTCAGGCATGGGGCAAAACCCAACAGAACGAATGGCCACCAAGAACTTTCCGCGAGCTAGTGCATTCGTCAAGAAATCAGCATGCTGCATGTCAGTGCCAATACACATGACGGAGATCACGCGTCCCTCCACCAGGTCATGAACGAAGTGATGCTCAACCGCAATATGCTTTGTGCAAGCATGAAAGACACCCGAGTTCTCCGCAATGGCGAGAGAACTCTGGTTGTCGCAACACAGTACAACAGCGGGTACTACCTGTCCAAGGTCAAGAAACAAGCGCTGCAGCCATACTGCCTCAGCAGTCCCTGCGCCCAAAGCAACGTACTCTGCCTCCGACGAACTACGTGCGATGCAGCCCTACTTCCGGCTTCGCCGAGAGAGAGCGGTACCACCGAGCAGGATCACGTAGCCATTACGGCTGCGCCCATCTGGGCTCCAAGCCCAGTCGCTGTCACTGTAGCCGTCAAGGACCACCGAACACTACCGACAAAAACAGAGTCTGAGGTACGGCATGGAGACCACATACCGCACCACTCGCACAACCGCGTGAAGGGCTCTCGCATGTGGAGCCTGCGAGAACTGAGCGAGGAGGTTGACGGCGAATGCGATATCATGACGCGTGGTAGTAGCCAACTACATCAGAGATCTGATGAGGCGGAGGTACAAGGTCACGTCCACTATCTCCCCCAGCTGTGTAGGGTCATCCACCTTCAGGGCATCCTGTCCATCAGGTGTAAGAGGTATGGAAGCAAAAGACACTGCACCAAGGAGATCGCTGAAGCGCTCCCCCATGACTCGTGCGTATCGGGCCTGATGCAACAACAGTGTCCGATGTTTGCGATCTCGCACGATCTCCATACCAAGAAACACCGATACAGGACCGAGGTCTTTCATCTTGTAGGCAGTCTGCAGGACAGCCTTGGCCTCCTTCACGGCCTCCAAGGATGGAGACGCGATCAGAAGGTCATTGACATAGACCTGGATGGCGGTGAACCGTTCGAGTGTCGGTAGGACGAAAAGAGAGGGGTCTGCCTCGCTCTGTATGTATCCTTCTCTAGTCAAAGTGCCGATGATCTCCCGGTTCCAACACCGCGGAGACTGCTTGAGGCCGTACAAGGAATTGCGCAAGTGCCAGACCTTGTCACCTTCCTCAAAGCCCGTTGGCTGAACCACGTAAATCTCCTCATCCAGAGAGCCATGGAGGAACACATTGTTCACATCCATCTGGTGTAGTTCCCAATCATGCTGAGCCACTACACCAAACAGAGCTCGAGCTGAGGTCATGCGGCCGGCAGGGGCAAAGGTGTCAGTGTAATCGATTCCCTCAATCTGAGAGTATCCCTTGATGACCAAGCGGGCCTTGTAGCGTTCCAGTGAGCCATCCGGCTTCACCTTCTTGCAAAAGACCCACTTGACCTAAATGGCCTTCTTCCCAGGAGGAAGGTCGACAAGCTCGTAGACTTTGTGCACTCGGATAGCGCGAAGCTCATCCTCACAGGCAGCACGCCAAGCGTCAGCATCCTGTGATGAGAGAGCCTCCCTCAGTGTGCCCGGGTGGGGCGCCATAGAGGGAGAACTCTGTGTCGCAAGTGCACACGCCTCAGTGCCGGGCCTGACGACCACAAGATCAGCTGCTGCGTCACAGGCGATATGGAACTCGTGAGTGACGAGGTCGTGCCCTACGGGGCACGTTGGATGTACCTCTGTGAGCTCAGTGCGGACACTCAGGCCTAGGGCCTTTGTGCCGGGGTCACCACTCGCGATGCTGCGAGAGGAGCACCTGGGTCCGGAGCCCAACGCTCGCTGAGCTCCGGAATCCAGTGGTCGAAGATGGCCACTGGGCTCACGGGAGTAACCTGAAGTCGAGGGATGCACCTCTGGCTCAAGGAAAGGTGCGACCACAGAGACAGGTACGACCACAGCTGGTGAGGGCTGAGACAAGGCAGCCGGAGATGCCGTGCGAGGAGATGCGTGTCTGGGGAACACGGGGCTGGGTGTGACAGTCGGAGCAGGCAACACTGGACCTGACACTGAGGCAGGACTACCAGTCGATGTAGGAACGGGAGTGGGCAAGACTGGATCAGATACAGAGATGGGAGTGCCATCAGACGCAGGTGCTGGTGCAGAAGGAGGCGTGGGAACAGAGGTACCTGTGGGGTGTGAAACAGGATGTACAGGCGAGATCTCTGGACCGACGACAATGATCGCCGGATCATCAAGGGCCGAAGACCGAGAGGGGGATCGAGCGGACACATCAGCCTGATGAGAGGTACTCGCTGGCGTAGAAGTCTCCCCCATCCGCCGAGAACCCTCACAGGAAGGAACATGGGCGGCGGAGAGTGCTGTGATCGAAGTTAGGTCACGGTAGGTGAGAGACTAAAAAAACAACGCGTCGCGGGACTCAATGACGTGACGACGAGTAGGGTCCGAGAAGCGCCAGGCTTTCGACCGCGGGTCAAAGGCCTGGCGCTTCACCCGTTCGCACCACTCCGCAAACAGTTTGCACCAGTCCGCAACCAGATCGACCACTCACCAACCAGTTCGCACCACCTCACAACCAGTTTGCACCACTCCACAACTAGTTCGCACCTATGAAGGCACACAAGCGGCCCCGAGGTAAGACCTTGGACCCTTGCTGGTCCTCGGTGTACCAAACGGAGGCTAGAGAGCCCCAGACGCGAGCGAGATGAAGGTCAGTACGGTGTCTAAACCAGAGCTCGTACGGTGTATGGTCCGGAAGCGGACCGTGCGGGAGGCGGTTCCAGACCCAAGTCATGTAGGCGAAACCCTCAAAGACAAAAGACTCTGGGAGACTGCATTTAGACCGCATGGCGCGAACCGCATCCTTCATGGTGCGGTTCCAACACTCAGATACACCATTCTGCTGGGGGATAGCAAGAGCGGAGACCTGGTGAAAAATCCCGTGCTCAGCAAAGGAGTCCATCTCGCCAAGGAACTTGCCGCCGAGATCCGAGCGGAAGGTATGTTGCATGTGGCGGGACTGACGCTCGACCATCACTAGCCAGAGTCAAACCACAAGGGCGGCGTCGCTCTTGTGACGAAGACTGTAGACCCACCGCATCCTGGTAAAGTCATTAGTCAGAGTCAGAACATACCGGCCCCTCTCAGACAAGGACTCGATCGGGAGAGGGCCGAGAAAATCTGAGTGAACCAACTCGAGAGGCCGAAGCGCTTGGGAACGAGACTCAGGGTAGGTGCATCGGTGCATCTTCCCCTGAGCGCAAAAAAGACAGTCAGTCTTGGGTGGCTTCTCGAAAGAAGCCACGTCAAGACCGAGAGCGGGCTGTGTCCGAATGAGCTTTAACATAGTGTCGGAGCCCACGTGATACAGATGGTGATGAAGAAACCGCTGGTGTTCTAGAGATAGAACACCAGTGACAAAGACATGACTAGAGGAGGAGAAAGAGCAAGGAGAGGAGGGCCGAGCGATGCGATACAGATCATCTATGACTGAAGCACGGAGGACGACACTGCGGGTGTCAGTAGCAGTCACAGTCGCTGAGTCAGCGGTATGCTCCACAGAGAGACCCATCAAGGTGCAGGCACGCACAGAAAGCAAGCTGAGCTCAAGATGAGGCACAAACAACACGTCGGAAAGGTACAAGGGGCCAGACGGACCATTGAAGCATACAACCCCAACACCATAGACTGGCACGGACTGACCAGAGCTTGTACGAACGGAACGGACAGACGTGACAGGGCCAAGAACAACAAAGTCACTGCGACGGCACGTCATGTGATGGGTAGCACCACAATCGATGATCCAAGTGCCACCAGAGTCACGACTGGAGGACATCACTGTACAACAAGCAATGGAACACTCGGCATCACAGGGACACTGAGCCGTCAGTGGGGAGGACCGACTCACAACACAAAGATGACAATCATGAATCCACTCGGTGCAGTCAGGCCCATCATCATCACATGCTGACAGTGCTCCCCCACACGCATCGTCACGAGCCACAAGAACAGACAAACAAACAGTCTGTGAACCACCCGACGATGAAAACACACTCACACCTCCCTGAACGCAGAGCGCTAGAAGGTGGCAAAGCTCGGTGATGGTGTGGTCGCGCGGGTCCGGATCGCTGCTGCTCACCGGTGAGGAGGCAGGAACAGCTGCAGTCATGGCCGTCGTGCGTTCGGAGGAGGATGCGGGTGACGTGCCAGACGTGGAATGGAGAGCATGAGCAGTCTGGAGCCCACGAGTGAACCGCGCCCTGTCGAGCGGCTGCTGGCACTCGGTGTAGCGATGGGCGCCTCCACAGTTGTAGCAGTGCACAGAACGGCCACTGCTACCACTGGATGACGACTGCTGCTGACCTGATCCACGCTTCCTATTCTTCTTCTTCCCCTGGGCGGCTGCTGCAACGCCCTNAGCTCGGCGATGGTGTGGTCGCGCGGGTCCGGATCGCTGCTGCTCGCCGGTGAGGAGGCAGGAACAGCTGCAGTCGTGGCCGCCGCGCGTCCGGAGGAGGATGCGGGTGACGTGCCAGACGTGGAACGGAGAGCATGAGCAGTCTGGAGCCCACGAGTGATCCGCGCCCAGTCGAGCGGCTGCTGGCACTCGGTGTAGCGATGGGCGCCTCCACAGTTGTAGCAGTGCACAGAACGGCCACTGCTACCACTGGATGACGACTGCTGCTGACCTGATCCACGCTTCCTATTCTTCTTCTTCCCCTGGGTGGCTGCTGCAACGCCCTGTGTCTGTGTGGGTGTAGACGGGATCGAAGAGGAAGAGGAAGATAAGGAAGTGATGGAGGAGGAAGAGGGAGACTGCAGGAGGGAAGATGGTGGTGATGCGATGGTTGCTGCAGCGAGGGAAGTCTCTTGATGGGCTACGGCTGCCTCGCGGGCTGAGGTCACCTGAAGGAAGAGCTGATGCGTCGAAGGAAGCAGCTATAGAGTGGCTGAGAAGGGCTCGAGGACAGCGTCGCTGTACCGTGTGAAGATGTCGGTGTACTCAAGGCAAACTTCGAGCATAATCGTACGAAGCGCCCATAGTTGTGTGCCTCCTGAGGTCCCCAAGCGCGTGTAGATGCGCATGGCGCGTCGCTAGTAATCCGTTGTAGGCTCCGCAGGCCCGTGACGGAGCGAATGGAAAGCACGAATGTGTGATGCACGAGTGGTGTGCATCTCTGCGGCCAGCAGGGATAAGGCCACATCCCAACCTCCACGGGGATCGATGCCGGTGCCTGTGCCGGCCTCGCCAATGAAGGGGCGGAAGTCGACGACAGTCTTGCGTGGCATGGCGTAGAGGAGTCCGCGCATGGCCCAGGCTGCTGTCAGTACCTGTGCTGGGTCTATAGGCTGGTACGGGCTATGGTAGTAAGGCCACACTCCCTCAGAAGTAGCCCACACCTGAAACATGTTCTCCCAGCAATCGAAGCCATCCTCACTGATGTACCGTGGAGGTGGTGTCTCAAAATCCTTTGGCTGCCGCTCCGTGGGGAGAGCAACCACAGGCTGAGAAGGATGAGAGACGGGGAAGACTCCTGGAAGAGGACGGTCACCGGGGTAGTCAGGTGACAATCGTATCGGGGAAAACGGAGGAGATGGGGTGCCCGTCTGCAGCTGACGGAGGTGCTCCTGAGGAACTCGAATCTCCTGAGCCGGGGAATCATCTGTAATGCCTGGCATAAGTGGCTCATCATCAAGGAGGTCAGCAGGTGGTGGGACAGGTCGAGCGCCAGTCACGGGTGCCTGAGCCGACTGCTGGGTAGAGACTGCGATGCCGGCAGCTCCCTCAGAAACCTGATGAGGAGCCGTGGACTTAGCACACAGAAGCTCAGTCAGCGTGCGGATAGCGTCAGTCTGCTCTCTCTGGAGGCAACGCATCTCATCCTGCTGGCTTCGCAGGTCCTCAATGGCCTGCGAGCGTTGACTCAGTACACCAGAAAAGAGGAGGAGGGGTCGCCTGGTCCCTTCTCCTTGCTGTCGGACAGGCTCATGTCGCCGCTTAGTATGGGGCGACAGGTCAAGTTTGTCGGATTTCAAAACCATCAGAGTTTCTCAAGGATTTGAGACTCTGGCAGATTTTGACTGTCCGGCCAAAAAATTGGCTAAGTATGGTGCTGACGGCCAGAAATTTGGCTGAGTGCTGAAATTTAGAAATTTCGGCACTAAAAACTCAAGGTTGTTCAAATGAAGCAAAATTTGGACCACAGAGGCTCCTGAATGTGCTGAACATGATGGTGAAATGTTCGGTTGCAAAAAGTTGGAAAGCGTAGCAAAACGTCACTTTTCCCTGTTCTACCCGAATTTCAGCAGAAAACAAATCTGCGTTGCACTTCAGTCTTTGCTGGTGGCGACAGAGCACGAAAGTGAGCGTGAATAGTAGCTCTGGAGAGCTTGAGAGAAGAGCTTTCCAACACACCCTGAAATGCCAAAAACGGCGTTCGTTTGAAGCCAGGGCAAGCTCGTGCCGACGGGGAGGTGGTGGCTGACACGATTTTCGTCCGCTGCTCCTCCACGTCCGTGCGGCTTCTAGGAAGTTGCACGGACAGGGGCAGCGGCGGCGCACGCTGCTGTTGTTGCTGCTGCTGCTGCTGCCGCCGAGCTTGACAGCAATGGCCTCAAGCCACTTTGGCGGCTACTGTTGCTGATGTTTCTGATGCCGTCGCCGATGTTGTTGTTGTTGCTGCTGTTACTGCTGCTGTGGTCAAAACTGCCAGCACTGTTGCTGCGCTGCTGGACAGCTGCTATGGCGCTGCTGCGCTTGCATGCTGCTACACTGCTGCACCCCTCCTGCACGACTCCTCTGTCGCGCAGGTGTTGCGGCCTACGCCTTGCAATGGCGCAGGTTGGTGGGTCCTCCAAGGACCTGTCGCTGCTGCTGTGTGCTGTTGCCGCTACTGCTGCTCACTACTACTGCGATTGCTGCATCTCTGCTGTGCAGCACAACAAGCTCTAGCTTGTTGCTCTGATACCATGAGAAGTTTCCTAGAACCTTCCTAACCACTTGCCGCGACACTAGGCGTCAGCACCAGGTCAGCGTGTGACAATAGTCACAAGTTAGAGACAAAACTGCAAGTGTCTGGGTTGGGACACGAACAGAGTGTCAGGAAACTCAAACTGAATATAATTGCAGAGAGAAATAACAAATGACAGGTCCAAGGCATAAATACCTGCCGCGGCGCACGGCAGGTGTCGCACGCGGCAGTCCAAGAGCTGTTTTGGCTGTAACTCTGCGCACACATGTCAGAATGCAACGCCGTCTGAACCTAGACGTGCAAGATCAAAATTCGGACACTATGACTGGTCACATGCATGCATCCATCATCAGACGGTGGACATACAATGCAAAACAAGCAAATATGGCTCATGGTCAGTCCGCCGAAAGACGCCTGCAAGCTGTAGAGAAGAGAACAGAGAGTCCAGGCAGCATCTGGGGCTCTGGAACAGTAGTCGGCCAGCTCCAAGCCGGTAGTCCGCCGCCAGTCGTCGCGCTGGTGTCACCAGGGCCCGCCTCAGGGATTTGCACGAGTATGGACACGGTCGAGTGGTCATAGTAAACTGTACAAGAACGTCACAAATCACAACACAGAGCTCTTGAGCATCGTCTGACCATCGGGTGACATGGGTGAGGATGCTCTAGGCACAAGGGGTAGGTCCTCAGTGAAGCGCCTGGACAAGGTTTGGACGTAAGCGCCCTGATGGACATGCAAGATGCCCATAGAGCGATCATGCTCAAGCTCCATGCCCAGAGAGACTTGTGCTGACCCGAGGTCCTTCATCTGGTAGGCAGCATGTAGCGGGTCCTTGACCCGCTGGATGGTAATTGCATCTGGCGATGCGATGAGCAGGTCGTCGACGTAGACCAGGACAACAATGATTGTTTGACCTCGCGGAATGATGAAGGACGCGGGATTGGCAGAGCTACAAAGGAGGCCGCCACTAAGAAGCGTACGACTGATCTCCTGGTTTGAACAGCGCGGTGACTGCTTCAGGCCATAAAGGGCCTTTCGCAACTTCCAAACCTTGCTGGAGCCATCGTCAAAGCCTGGAGGCTGCACCTTGTAGAGCTCCTTGCCCTCCAGTGAGCCATGGAGGAAGGCATTGCTCACATCCATATGTTGCAGTTCCCACTCCTGCTGGGCAACCATGCTGAACAATGCTGGACTAGTAAAGAATTGACTGACGGGGTCGAAGATCTGGTCATAGTCAATCCCAGGGACCTGAGCAAACCCCTTGGCTACAAGACGGGCCTTGCACTTTTCTAGGGACCCGTCTTTCTTTCACTTTTGTCGTAGAACCCACTTGGCACCGATGGCCTTACGACCCGGGGTGAGGTCGACGAGCTCATAGACTTGATGTTGCCGAATGGCGGCAAGCTCGTCGGCGCATGTAGCCTCCTAGTGAGCGGCCTTGGGAGACGCCTGAGCCTCACTTAGGGTGGTTGGGTCCTCTGGTGGCTTTGTGGGAAGGATAGTAAGGGTGTGTGCGTCCCGTGCCCCTGGTGGCATACACGTGAGGGTGGCAGCGACAGCATACCGATGCTCCTGATGGGGCAAGGCATAACCCAAGGCTGACCCTGGATGTAGGTCAGTGATGACTGACAGCGTGGCCAAGCCAAGTGCCTTGGTGCCGAGGTCCCTACTCACGACCGTGGAAGTGGGTCTGACAGGAGGCAAGGAGCCTCGTGGGGTGATAGGGGGTCGTGGCACGAGAGGGCGTGAGGGGGCGGCCTGAATGCTCATTGTCGGCCTGGTCAAAGGCTCCTACGTGGACCACGTGTGCAACGCTCCGACACGGACGGGGGAGCCGGCCCTGATGAGCTCGCGGACGTGGAAGGAGTACCTGGCCCAGAGGGGCTGGCGGACGCGGACGGGGCAGCGGGCCGGAGGGGCTGGCGGACACGTATGGGACAGCCGGCCTGGAGGGGCTGGCGGACACGGACGGGGCAGTCGGCCCAGAGGGGCTGGCGGACACAGACGGGGCAGCCGGTTTGGAGGTGCTGGCGGACATGGATGGCGCAGTCGGCCCGGAGGGACGGGCAGACACGTACGGGGCAGCTGGTCCGGAGGGGCTCTTGAAGACGGATGGGGCAGCCGGCCCGGAGGGCCCGCTGGTGTAAAAGGCACTGACGTCTCATGATGGATGCCATGTAGGCGAGGAAGAGTGTGGTCTCCCCCATAAACTCATCCCTGCGATCAGAACGGAAGCGGTGGAGGGGGCAACCACACTTGTGCTCAATAGGAACAAGCCAGTCCGGAATGGTGGGAGCGACGTCACTCTTTTGCCAAAGGGAGAAGACCAAAAGGGAGAAGACCGCATGTGCAATGCAACCAAATGTACAAAGGTGACCCACTGCCGACTTCCTCCCGCTCGAAACCTCTTGTGGCGTCTTCCACACCTTGCTCTCCTTGTCCTTCAACGGCTTGGTCGGTGTAAGGTTCATTATGTACGCCGTTGTCCGTGCCGCCTCCGCCCAAATTTTTTTGTTGAAGGCCGGCGTTGCTCAACATGGATCGCGCCATGTTAAGGATTGTGCGATTCGCTCTCTCTGCAACGCCACTCTGCTGCGGGGAGTGTGGAGTTGTTTTTTTGCCACTCAATCCCCTTGCTCTTCATCCACCCAAGGCAGCCCGCATATTCACCGCCATTGTCACTGCGGAACGCCTTCACCTTCAACTCTGTCTATCGCTCCACATCTGCCACAAAATCTTGCATGCATTCAAGGACTTCGCTCTTCCGCTTCATGAGGTAGAGGTACAGTTTGCGGCCGTGGTCGTCGATGAAGATGAGGAAGTAGCGAGCTCCGCCGATGGAGCTCTCAAGTGGTCCGCACACATCTGTGTGTTCCACTGCCAACTTTGTTGATGCACGCGTCCCCTTTGCCACAAACGGCTACCGCGTTGATTTGCCGATGACGCATGGCTCACACACGGTCTCCTTGGTTCCATCAAGGCCACTGATTTGGACACCCCGCACCACCTCTCTCTTTTCCATCTCTTTCACCGTCGATGGAGAAAGATGACAAAGTCAGCGGTGCCACAGGTCCAGGTCTCCTTCATCCTTCGTTGCAAGATTGGCGACGTTGGACCCTGTCCGACTGCCAAAGATCTTTGCGCGTAGCAGGTACAAGCCGTCCTCTCTCTTGGCACGTGCAATAACCTCGCCTTTGCCCTTCTTGCAGATGACGGCCTCCTTCTTTGTAAAGAGCACCTCAAGTCCCTTGTCAGTGAGGCGGCTTACGAAGAGCAGGTTTACCCCAAAGTTGGGCATGTTGAGCACGTCGTGGATTGTGCTCGTGATAAGTTTGCCATCCACAATGGACTCAATGCGGACATTACCCTCACCGGCTGCCACCTCTGTTTTGCCGTTGGCCACCGTCATGCGTCTCTCCGTAGCGCCGTAGGTGAAAAATGCCGCCCTGTTGCATTGCGTGTGGCGGCATGATCCGGAGTCAATGACGGCAACTCCCGGATCCTTCAAGTTTGTGGAGTTTTACGCCATAAGAGCCTGCTCGTTTTTCTTCCCGCCCTGCTGCGACCGGTTTGGCTTCTCCTTGGGGCAGTTGCACGCATAGTGGCCCTCCTTGCCGCAGTTGAAGCACTCCCCCTTCTTGTCACCCTTCTTGGTGCCCTGTTTGGCACCCTTCCACTTGTTGCCTCGGCCTCCACTGTGAGGATGAACCGTGTAAGCTGAACTTGATGCCGCTGCACTCTCTTGACCGCCACGTTGCATCCACTCGTTGGCACGTACTTTACAACCTTTGGGTACTTCAGCTTGTCGGAAGGCCAGCCACCAAGGACTATGATCATGGGAATCCAACTGTCCGGCAAGGCCAGAAGGAGGATCACAGCTTGCAACTAAGAGTCAACCTCCCAACCAATGGCCACACACTTTGCTGCGAGTGTCTCAATCTGCTGCATGATCTCCGTGATGTTGTCACCTTCGTTGGCTGGGAGGGTGACGAGCCATTTGAAGATGAAGAGCTGATTGGCAAGGTTGCTTGACTGGTAGATGGAGCAGAGTTTTGACCATGCTTCTGCTGCCAGGGTGCATCCTTGGATGTACCCAAGTTGTGGTGGACATAACGCAGACACAAGAAGCGCCAACGCCTTTTTGTTGCGCTTCTTGTATGCCTCCTTCACCTCATCTGTTGCAGTCTCCGGCAAAGCAGTCTCATCACCCTTTACGAGCTCAAGCTGTCCTTTGTTGTCGAGGAAGACCTCAAACTGCCACCTCCACAAGGCAAAGCCTGTCCCATCAAACTCAAGGACAGTACGACTGTTCTCTTGCTCGCTGGTCGACATGTCTTGCTATTGGAAGCGTGAACTCAAGCTGGCTTGGAACCCCTTAGAGGCGTGGGCCCATAACCCTTTGTTGGTCTGAGGGTGAGTGTGCACCCTGGAGGGTCCCTAGTAGTGGCTGGTTCACACCACCAACTGTTTTTGGAAAGACTGAAACTGTGGAGGCAACTGGTTCCAAGGATGGCAGAAAACTGGTCAGAGAGTGAGGTAATAGTTTTTGGCCTGAATTGAATGGAAATAAAGACTTGATCAAGGCTCACAAGCAGTGGAATTTTACAGCCACTGATCTAAGCTTTCCAGAACACCAAAGCATGCCAGATTTGTAGCTTCCTAGCAGATTCTATGGCTTCTAGAGTGGCCCTTGGTAGGCTGTCCTTTTCCCACCTAGGAAGGCATCCCTTCCTTCCTCTAGAAGCTTCTGCCCCTTCCTAGATTCCTCAACTAGCTTCTAGTAGGAGGGAAGGTATCCAGAAGACCAAGAAACCCCTAGATGCCTTCTAGAACAAGTCACCCCTTCTAGAAGGTGTGCCACCTTCTTGGACCCTCACGTGGCCTTCTAGAACCTTAAAGAGGAATTCTACAGTTTGAGCTAGCTTCCTGGCATCTATTTTCACCTCCCTTGAGGCAGGGCAGAGATTGATCTTGTGGGACTTGAACCCGGACCCCTGCCGCTAGAGGTGGACACAATTAACCACTAAGCCACCTTGGCTTGTCTTTTTGGTGTTCCTTTTTGGAGTCACTCCTGCCATGGTGAGGAGCATTACTCGAGCAAGCCCCCATTCTTCCTCGCCTCCTGTGGCATTCATCATGAGATGTCGACTGCTTATACGTCACCCCACAACGGCGTCTCTGAGCGGTGGAACCGCACCATGGCCGACGCTGTCCGTACCATGTGCGTCGAGTTTGGTGTTTCCAATGGCTTCTACTTTGAAGCCATGACCTACATGACATGGGTCTAGAATCGGACTCCCCACGAAATTTGTCCCCATCAATCCACACCGTACTAGCACTGGTGTGGCGAGTGCGCGGACCTCCGGCCGGCTAGCATATGGGGCTATACAGCCATCATGTGGCTACCTGTCCCACACCAAGGCGGCAAACTTGAGCCTCGCGGCCGACCCTACACCTTTCTTGGCGTCTCGCGTCAGTCAAAGGCATGGCGCTTTTCGGATCCATCCCAACACTCCATCGTCGAGTCCCAAGATGCCCTCTTTTTTGAGGACCTATTTCCTTGCAACCTCGTTAACTCCGGTACATCAGTGTCCCTGCAATCGCGTGGGGGAGTGGTCGGTCCGTCCTTCGTCCAGCTGCGTCAGGGCATCACATTGTCAGCGCATGCAAGCACCTCTGCGCCTACAGCTCCGTTTTTGTCCGCCAGCCCCTCCCGACCAGATGCCCCATCTGCGTCCGCTGGAACCTCTACTCCGGCTGCCCTGTCCATGTCCACCAGTCCCTCCGGGCTAGCTGCCCCATCCGCTGGCACCTCTATGCCGGCTACCTCGTCCGTGTCTGCCAGCCCTCCGGGCGAGCTGCCCCCTCTGCATCCGCAAGCACCTCTACGCCGGCTGCCCCATCCTTGTCCGTCAGCTTCTCTGGGCCAGCTGCCCCATATGCATCCGTTAGCACCTCTGCACCGACCGCCCCATCCATGTCCGCGAGCCCCTCTGGACGAGCTGTCCCATCTGCATCCAGTGGCACCTCCAAGCCGACTGCCCCGTCCGCGCCGGCACGTTTCACACGTGGCTCGGGCGGGAGTCTCCGAACCCGACCATTAGCGAGCACACAGGCTGCCGCCTCGCGCCTCATCGCGCCACGACCCCCTATCACCCCACGAGAATCTCTACCTGCGGACAGACCCTCTCCCACAGCCGTGAGTGGGGATCTTGGCACCAAAGCGCTTGGCTTGGCCACTTTGGTGGTCATTACTTACCTACATCTGAGGTCAGCCTTGGGCTACACCATGCTCCATCAAGAGCATCGATATGCCGTCAGAGCCACCCTCACATGTATACCACATCGGGTGCGAGACGTGCATGCTCTCACACTCCAATCGAGAGAATTCCCAGAGGTTCCAGCCATTGTACGTGAGGCTGGGACGTCTCCTGAGGCCGGACACTAGGAGGCTGCATGCGCCAATGAGCTTGCCGCCATTTGGCAACATCATGTTTATGAGCTTGTCGACCCTCCCCCCGGTCGAAAGGCCATCGGTGCCAAGGTTTTCCTCCACCGCAAGTGGAAGCCAGACGGGTTCCTGGATAAGTACAAGGCCTACCTTGTATGGCCAAGGGATTTTTTCAGGTCCCTAGGATCCACTATGACCAGATCTTCGCCCCGGTCGGTCGATTCTCCACCAGCCAGGCGTTATTCAGCCTGGTTGCCCTACATGGGTGGGAGTTGCATCAGATGGATGTGAGCAACTCCTTTCTCCATGGCTCACTGGACGGCGAGGAGATGTACATGACACAGCCTCCAGGCTTCGACGATAGCTTTGGCAACCTCTCGAAGCTGTAAAAGGCCCTCTATGGCTTGATGCAGTCACCTCGCTTCTTGAATTTTTAGATCAGCTGTACGCTTCTCAGCGACAGTCTCCTTCAAAGTACTGTCGACCCCGCACTATTCATCAGTCCGCGAGGCTAGACTTTGGTCGCTGTCCTGGTCTGCGTCGACGACCTGCTCATCGCGTCACGTGATGCAGCTGCCATCCAGCGGGTCAAGGACCTACTGCATGCCGCCTACCAGATGAAGAACCTCGGGTTAGCTCGAGTCTTTCCAGGCATGGAGCTTGAGCATGATCGCTCCTTGAGTGTCCTGCACGTCCATGAGGCCGCCTATGTCCAGACTTTGTCAGGGTGCTTAGCTGAGGACATGCCCCTCGTGCTGAGAGCATCCTCACCAATGTCACCTGATGGATAGGCGAGGCTGAAGAGCTCTGATCCAGCCGTTGTGGGGGAGCCAATGAGTTTGACCACATATCTACGTATCATCGGGTCACTAGTGTTCCTAGAAATGACGACGCGTCCACACATTGCGTTTTCTGTCAACCTACTAGCGGAGTTCTCTCAGGAGCTGCATCACATCCTGTTTGAGGCCGCGGTTTGAGAATTACACTTTGTCGTCTTGACCCCACGGCGAGGCCTCATGTTCCATTGACAGCCGTCCATTGTTGCAGCAGGCTAAACCGACAATGACTGAGCCGGTAGTCCAGACGGTAAGAGTGAAACTGGCTGGAACTTTCTGGTTGGCGCATTGGCTGTTTCCTGGCGTAGTGGCAAGCAAGGCTACATTGCACGCAGCACTGTTGAGGCTGAGTATGTGGCCCTTGGTTCTGGTGCATGTAAGAGTGTGTGGCAGTGTTGCTTCTTGTCCGAGTTGCATCAGTCAATCCTGTCCATCACGTTGTACTGTGACAATGAGAGTGCCATGGCCATTGCTAACAATGACAACATGCATCACACTCAAACAAAGCACATCAATCTCAAGTATCACTATGTGCATTCATTGTTGCATGACCGCAACATCAGCATTGTGTGGATTGAGACAGCAAGGCATTTGGCTGACTTCTTGACCAAGGCACTAAAGCTTGACGCAGGTCTACTCCACCGCTCATGTTCCCCCTGCTCCGTTGGTCCAATGCCCCTGGGGATAGCCACCGCCCTATGGAGCGTCCGACTATGCTGGCCCTCCCTCACCTGCCTATGTCGCGCCTCCTTGTGTATTCTCCTTCATCGGGGCCAGCTCCATCATCGTCTGGGCCTTTGGTTGACGGTGAGCCCCAGCTAGAGCAATCTCTTCTCAAACGCCTTCACCTTTGCCATCAGGGAGGTGAGAGTGTGACTTGGTTGGCCACATGTCTCTTGTGTCAGACCGACAGTAGTCTTTTTTGTGGATGTGAACCCTAGGGTTGGCAACGACAGAAGTCTCCACAGCAGTTTCAGGGCCAGCTCCCAACCCCAGTGGCAGCGGTAGGGTTGGCAGCAATAGAAGTCTTTGCAGCAGCGGTGCTAGCATCGGATGGAGTGGATGAAGCATCAATACTGGTGCCAGAAATTGCAGCAACAAATGGGACTGACACAACAAGGAAGCGTTCAAGCACAATGGCGGCGACCTCATCAGCAAAGGCTGCACATTGTTATTCGTGGCCTTGAGGCCGTCTTCAACCTCTTGCTGAGCCTCACGGACGAGGTTCAATTGACACTGTAGGTCAGCTATGAGTGACTCGTCATCAGGCATGATGACGACAGTGAGATCTTGCTAGAAAACTTTCTGCAGAGTTTCCTGAGCCCCAATGGACGTTGAAAAACCGGAAATGCCCAAGGCAAGTTGGAGCCGTGCTTTAAGACAACTTGACCCCCGTCACCCACGCAAGCCACCGCACAGGAGGGAGAGGCAGAGGATCTGCAGAAGAGGTAAATGCAAAGGGAACCCTCACACAGCAAGAGAGGATGAAGGGGTGTGAAGAAGGACAAAAAGTGGAGGAACAATGGCACTTGTAGCAGCAGAGAGGACAGCCACTATGGAAGCATATGGGACCACTAGGGTTAGAGCACCAATGGTAACAGCTGCCCCCATAGTAGTGATGACATCATCGATGGTGACAATAGCTGCGATGAGGCTGGTGGCGGCAGATGGTATGAAAGCAGCTGCTATGATGGCGGTGGTTGTGGAGGTGCGGATGGCCAATGAGGTGAAGGAGATAGCAGGTATTAAAAAGGCTGTTGTAAACGCAACAGCGGATGTAGCTACAACAATCTATGTGTCGAGATCTGCAACTACTGCTGTAATAGGTCCAACTACAAGTGCAGCCTCTGTATACCACTCTGTTTCCCATCTCGCCAAAGTGGAGGTGGGAGCACGAGATGCACTAGCTACAACGGTAAATGTGGCAGCAGCTGTAGCGGCATCGTCTATAACAGCCATGGTAGCAAGTGTGAGAGTAAGCGAGAGGTCAACAACATCCTAGTGTATGAGAGCGTGCAAGTTTCCCACAACGTCCGCCTTTGGGGCGGCGTGCCGCTGAACCTCCACAAGAGCGTAGGGATGTGAGGGGCTTACCGGACATTGTGCTGCACTTGAGGACGATGGTGTAGTGACCTTGGCCGCGTAAGACTCACGGGTGTGCTGTTGGCACGCAGAACGATCCCCGCTGCGCTCAGGGGCTGGCTCCAAGCCCGATGTCATGCAGTGAGCCAGCAAGGCTGTTAGCACCACCTAGGTGGTGCTGTTGCTGCGACTAAGAGGGTGCAGCTGCACCGGCTGTGGCTGTTTCTGCGGTTGCACAATTGACTGCACTGATGGGAGAGCTGAGGGTGCACCGGCCGCAGTAGGTGTTTGATTTACTGTGGCTCAGAGGGTGCTGCTGCGGGCCTTGGTTGTTGTGTGCCTCGGCTGCTGCGGGCCTTGGCTGCTGCGCGCCTCAGCTGCTGCGGACCTTGGCTGCTGCGAGCCTCGGCTGCTGCGGGCCTCGGCTGTTGTGGGCCTTGGCTACTGCTGTGCTGACCGCGGCTGCTGCTGCTGTCACACGGTTGGCTGCTGTCGGAAATGTGGCAGCCGTCATAGTTGCCGCTGTATTTCATGGCGGTTTCTAGGTTCTGCAAGGGCCTTCTGTGATAGTCAGCTTTGGCTAGACCCCCAGCTGACTGATAGAGCCGATGTAGAAGTCGCGGTTGCCCACATTGAAGGCTAACCGCCGCGCAAGAAGCTAACCGTTGCGAACGACGGAGAGTTGGAGTAGCGAGACAGTGTGGCAGTCTCGAGGTGACGTGTCAGCTACTTCTTTGGCTGCTGTGGGCAGATGGCACATGGGGTGTAGCACTTGGTGGCGTCAAGATCAACTGCCACGATTGTGTCCTAGGACTGAAGACGGCAGAAGAATTCGCTGATGGCGGAAGAGTCCGCCGTACTCCCGTGAGGGTGCACTAATACCAATAGGCAGCTCTTCCTGACTAGAAAGATGCAACAGGCGAGTGCAAGGGATAAGTAGGGCCAAGAATAGCCATTGATTGCGTGACGGGAGTGAAATCCTAGGAAGAGAAGAGTTAGAGGAGTCTCATGCTTGCAAGATGTCACGTGATGAGTAACGAGTGGGCAAGCAGTGAGCTCGCTCTAGCTCGCTACCCTCGAGCTATGGGTGATCAAACCACCTATCTCAAGTTACGGAATATACCCTACTGATCTTTAAATTTGATTATAATGATTTTTTTGCTGTTTTTTCCAACAAAACATTTTCGTCGTCTAACGTTTAGGGTGCACATAAATAACTTCAATATCTCCTCCCTGGGATTGCCATCCTACATTGTCTAAAAAAGATACTTCTCACGTGTTGTTTTTCGTGTGTGGGTCACAAATGTGCCTCGTGTTCAGCTCGTAGACTGGATGTGGATGGCAGAATAGCTGTGTCGGAGATGTGAGACTAGTCAGACACGAGATTTTGCAATCAAATCGGAGCGACGCACAGGTCTGACAACGCGATTGCGTACTTTCGTAGGTTTCGACCACGTTCGACGACGAACTAATGGAACAAAAAATTTTGTTGAACGAATGTTAAAGCACCACCTCAATGATTTCATAGTGCAAAACCATGAACGGAACTAAAGATTCCATAATCAGCAAAAACTCAATGATCAAAATCAAAGATTAGTAGGGTATTTTATCAAGCATGCAATGAGGTCGGTAAAGAACAAGCTTGGACAAGCACCCGGCTCGGTGGGTAATAGCACCAAGCCCGAGTAGGTTTATGACCATGTAAATCAAGATTGTGAAGTCTTGAGGTCACGTCACCACAGCGAGGCCGTCAGGCCAGTCGTCTCTCTCTAGTCAGTTACCTGCACCAACGATTTGAGTGTGTAACGAGGCTAGAGGTCACCACGTGGGACTTCCACACACATCAATAGTTGCCTGTCTGACTGCACCCATCAGATTCCACGCCCAGTCACTGTCTTTGTCACCGTCGACTACCACCAAACACTGTCATCAAAAGCAGAGTCCGAGGTATGGTGTGAAGACCACGTACCACACCACTCACACAGCCATGTGAAGGACTCTTGCCCGAGGAGACTATGAAAACTTTGCAAGGAGGTTGACGGCAAAGGCAATGTTGGTTCGTGTGGTAGTGGCCACGTACATTAAAGAGCCAATCAGGCGCGAGTAAAGGGTCACATCCACTGTCTCCCCCAAGTGTTTTGGATCATCCAACTTTAGAGCAATTTGCTTTTCAAGTGTGATGGCGCTGGAGGCTATGGGAAATACACCAAGGAGGTCAGCAGACCGCTGCGCCACAACGCTTGCATAACATCCATCATGCAACAAGAGTGTCCGCCGCTGACAATCACGCATGATCCCGAGAGAAACAAAGCTCCAAGACCAAGGCCATTCATCCTAGTGGCAGCCTAAACGAATGTCTTGACCTCTTTCATGGCCCCCATAAAAGGAGAGGCAATCAGGAGGTCGTCCACGTAGACAAGGATGCCGGTGAAGGTCTAAGCTGTCCATCTGAGAAAGAGGGATGGGTCAGCGGCACTCCGCACGTAACCGGCACGTGTCATTGTGCCAATGATCTCCAAATTCCAGTACTTGGGTGACAGTTTGAAGCTGTACAGGCCTTGTGCAAGCGCCAGACCTTTTCATCAACCTTGAATCCAGTGGCTAGACCATGTAGATCTCCTCCTTGAAAGTGCCATGGTGGAACGTGTTGTTTACATCGATCTGGTGCAGCTCCCAATTGTGGTGAGAAACAACCCTCAAGAGAGCATGAGCGGAGGTCATGCGGCCAACGGGTGAAAAGGTGTCAGTGACGTCTTCACCCTCAACCTGCGAGAACCCGTTGGCCGTTAAGCAAGCCTTGTAGCGATCCAGTGTACCATCATGCTTCTCCTTCTTGTGAAAGACCCACTTGGCCTTTACATCCTTCCGCCAAGGTGGGAGGTCGACAAGCTCATAGACACTGTGCTCATGGATGACTCTCACCTCATCCTCACAAGGAGCACGCCACAATTCTACATCATGAGATGAGAGTGCCTCCTCCAAGGTGCCCAGAGTAGGCATCGTTGAGTGAAAGCTTTGGGTGGATAAGACACACACCTCTGGGCTCAATCTGACCACGACAAGGTCGGCTACGGTAGCAACTGAGAACTCGTGGGAGACCAGATCGTGGCCGAGAGGACATGCTGGATGCACCTGAATGTAGGCTTCCTGGACACTCAAACTAAGGGCCTTCGTACTAGGCTGGCCACTATGTACACTACGAGTGGGGCGTTTAGGCGCTGAGTTGGCAGTCCGCTGAGCCCTAGAGGCCAGTGGTCAGAGTGCATCATTTGGTTGGTCCGCAAGACTGGTGCGAACTGGTGCATCATTTGGTTGGTCACTGTGCACGCTAGCCACACCGTGCCACTACTTGTTGAAAATATTTCTACTTGCTAGTTGATAACTAGTGTTCCGAACCCATGGTTTCCCCCACTTACCATTTGTGACTCGTGTTATGAGTTATCAACGTTGACCACACACTGTGAAATTCGTTTGGTCATGGTTTGTGACATATGCCTACTTTGGGTTATCACTGTACATGGTTACCACGCCGTGTCATTACGTATCAAAGGTATTTGTGCTTTCTTGTTGACAGCTAGTGTTCCCAAACCATTGTTAGCTCCCTCTGACTATGTGCAACTCGTGTTGTGAGTTGTAAACGTTGACCACATGAAGTGAAATTCTTTGTTCATGGTCAGTGACATATGCATACTTTGGTTGGTCACTGTGCATTGTAACCACACTGTGCCACTACATATTGTAGGTATTTGTACTTGCTAGTCAATAACTAGCATTC
Source organism: Penium margaritaceum (assembly GCA_023375785.1). Taxonomy (NCBI): domain Eukaryota; kingdom Viridiplantae; phylum Streptophyta; class Zygnematophyceae; order Desmidiales; family Peniaceae; genus Penium; species Penium margaritaceum. The sequence continues at coordinate 43,701 of SZWC01016963.1, forward strand.
CCAAACCATTAACTTCCCCCTCTGACCATTTGTGACTCGTAGTATGAGTTGTCAACGTTGACCACACAGCGGATTTCTTTGATCAAAGGCAGTACATATGCCTACTTTGCTCGGTCATTGTGCATGGTAGCCACACCGTGCTACTACTCACTGAAGGTCGTTGTACTTGCTAGTTGAGAACTGATATTCCCAGACCATTGTTTCCTCCCCTGACCGTTTGTGACTCGTGTTATGGTTCGTCAACGTCTACCAGCCATATTGAAATTCTCTGGTCATGGTCATTGACATATGCCTAGATTGGTTGTTTGGTGTGCATATTAGCCACACCGTGCCACTACGTATCGAAGTTCTTTGTCCTTTCTAGTCGATACATAGGGTTCCTAAACCATTGTCTCTCCCTTTGACCATTCGTGACTCGTGTTATGAGTTGTCAATATTGACCACACATAGTGGACTTCTTTGGTCATAGCCAGTGACATATGCATCCTTTGGTTGGTCACAGTGCACGCTAGCCACACCGTGCCACTACTTGTTGAAGATCTTTCTACTTGCTAGTTGATAACTAGTGTTCCCAACCCATGGTTTCCCCCACTGACCATTTGTGACTCGTGTTATGAGTTGTCAATATTGACCACACATAGTGGACTTCTTTGGTCATAGCCAGTGACATATGCATCCTTTGGTTGGTCACAGTGCACGCTAGCCACACCGTGCCACTACTTGTTGAAGATCTTTCTACTTGCTAGTTGATAACTAGTGTTCCCAACCCATGGTTTCCCCCACTGACCATTTGTGACTCGTGTTATGAGTTTTCAACGTTGACCACACACTGTGAAATCCGTTTGGTCATGCTAAGTGACATATGCCTACTTTGGTTTGTCCCTGTACATGGTTACCACGCCGTGTCACTACGTATCGAAGGTCTTTGTGCTTTCTAGTTGATAGCTAGTGGTCCCAAACTGTTGTTAGCCCCTCTGAATATCTGTGACTCGTCCGGTGAGTTGTCAACATTGACCACATGAAGTGAATTCTTTGGTCATGGTCTGTGACATATGCATACTTTGGTTGGTCACTGTGCATTGTAGCCACACTGTGCCACTACACATTGAAGGTATTTGTACTTGCTAGTCGATAACTAGTATTTAGAAACCATTATCTTCCACTATGACCATTTGTGACTCGTGTTATGAGCTGTCAAAGTTTACCACACATGGTGACATTCTTTGGTCATGGTCAGTGACATACGCATACCATGGGTGGTCATCGTGCATGGTATCCACATTGTGCCACAAAGTATTGAAGGTCATTGTGCTTGCTAGTTGATACCTGGTGTTCCCAAACAATTGTTCCCCCCTCTGACTATCTGTGACTCGTATTATGAGTTGTCAACGTTGACCACACACAGCGGATTTCTTTGGTCAAAGGCAGTACATATGCCTAGTTTGGTCGTTCATTGTGCATGGTAGCCATACCGTGCTACTACTAATTGAAGGGCGCTGTATTTGCTAGTTGGTATCTAGCATTCCGCAGTGCATGTAAGTGCATGTAAGTGCATGTAAGTGCATGTAAGTGCGTGCAAGTAACATTACATGGTCATGGTCACTGACATATGCCTACTTTGGTTGGTCAGCGTGCATGGTATCCACACTGTGCCACAATGTATTGAAGGTCCTTGTGCTTGCTATTTTATACTTGGTGTTCCCAAACCATTGTTTCCCCCTCTGACCATTTGTGACTCGTGTTATGAGTTGTCAACGTTGACCACACACAGTGGATTTCTTTGCTCGAAGGCAGTACATATGCCTACTTTGGTCGGTCATTGTGCATGGTAGCCACACCATGCTACTATTGACTGCATGTCGCTGTACTTGCTAGTTGGTATCTAGCATTCCGAAGTGCATGTAAGTGCATGTAAGTGCATGTAAGTGCGTGCAAGGGCGTGTAAGTGCGTGTAAGTGCGTGTAAGATCAGTTTAAGTTTGTGTAAGTGTGTATAACTTCAGTTTAAGTGCGTGTAAGTTCGTGTAAGTTTGTGTAAGTGCGTGTAAGTTCGTTTCAGTGCATGTAAGTGCGTACAAGTACATGTTAGTGCGTGTTAGTGTGTGTAAGTGTGTGAGTGTGTGTAAGTGTGTGTAATTGCGTGTAAGTGTGTGTAAGTGCACGTAAGTACGTGGAATTACGTGTAGGTGCGTGTAAGTACGTGTAAGTACGTGTAAGCACGTGTAAGTGCGTGTAAGTGCATGTAAGTGCGTGTAAGTGCATGTAAGTGCGTGTAAGTGTGTGTAAGTACATGTAAGTACGTGTAAGTACGTGTACATGCGTGTATGTATGTGTAAGTACGTGTAAGTGCAAGTTAGTGCGTGTAAGTATGTGTAAGTGCATGTCAGCACGTGTAAGTGTGGGTAAGTACGTGCAAGTGTGTGTAAGTGGGTGTAAGTGCTTGCAAGTGCAAGTAAGTGCATGTAAGTACGTGTAAGTGCGTGTACGTACGTGTAAGTGCGTGTAAGTGCGTGTAAGTTCGTGTAAGTATGTGTAAGTGCGTGTAAGTGCGTGTAAGTGCGTGTAAGTGCGTGTAAGTGCATATAAGTGCGTGAAAGTGTGTGCCAGTGCGTGTAAGTACGTATAAGTGCCTGTCAGTACGTGTAAGCGCGTGTAAGTGCGTGTAAGTAAATGTAAGTTCATGTAAGTGTGTATAAGTGCGTGTAAGTGCGTGTAAGTGCGTGTAAGTGTGTGTAAGTGTGGTTTAAGTTCGTGTAAGTGTGTGTAAGTGTATGTAAGTACGTGTAAGTGCGTGTAAGTGCATGGAAGTACATGGAAGTGCATGTAAGTGCGTGTAATTTCAGTTTAAGTGTGTGTAAGTTCGTGAAAGTTGGTGTAATTGCGTGTAAGTATGTGTAAGTACGTGTAAGTACGTCTAAGTGTGTATAAGTGCGTGTAGGTGCATGTAAGTGCGTGTACGTGTGTGCATGTGCATATTAGTGTGTGTAAGCACGTGTACGTTCAGTTTAAGTACGTGTAAGTGTGTGAAAGTTCAGTTTAAGTACGTGTAAATGCGTGTGAGTAGGTGTAAGTGCGTGTAAGTGCGTTTAAGTGCTTATAAGTGTGTTTAAGTACGTGTAAATACATGTAAGTTTGTGTAAGTACGTGTAAGTACTTGTAAGTGTGCGTAAGTGCATGCAAGCGCGTGTAAGTGCGTGTAAGTGGGTGTAAGTACGTGTAAGTACATGTAAGTGCAAATTTGTACGTATAAGTACGTCTAAGTACATGCAAGTACGTGTAACTGCGTGTAAGTGCGTGTCAGTGTGTGTAAGTGGGTGTAAGTGCTTGCAAGTCCAAGTAAGTACGTGTAAGTTCGTGTAAGTGCGGATAAGTGCGTGTAAGTGTGTGTAAGTGCGTGTAAGTTCGTGTAGGAGTGTGTAAGTGTGTGTAATGGCGTGTATGTGTGTGTAAGTGCGTGTAAGTCTGCGTAAGTATGTGCAAGTTCGTGTAAGTGCGTGTAAGTACGTGTAAGTGCATATAAGTGCTTGTAATACGTATAAGTGTCTGTAAGTGCGTGGAAGTGCGTGTAAGTGTGTATAAGTACGTGTCAATGAGTGTAAGTGTGTGTAAGTTGGTGTAAGTACGGGGAAGTGCGTGTAGGTTTGTGTAAGTGCGTGTAAGTACGCGTAAGTGCGTGTAAGTGCGTGTAAGTGCGTGTAAGTGCGTATTAGTGCATGTAAGTGCATGTAAGTATGTGTAAGTGCGTGTAAGTGTGTGTAAGTACGTATAAGTTTGTATAAGTGTGTGTAGGTGCGTGCAAGTACGTGTAAGTGCGTATAAGTACGTGTAAGTGCATGTAAGTGTGTGTACGTGTGTGTAAGTCCATGTAAGTGCTTGCAAGTACAAGAAAGTGCGTATTAGTACGTGTAAGTGCGTGTAAGTGCGTGTAAGTGCATGTAAGTATGTGTAAGTATGTGTAAGTACACGTAAGTGTGTGTAAGTGCGTGTAAGTACGTATAAGTTCGTGTAAGTGTGTGTAAGTGCATGTAAGTGCGTGTAAGTATGTGGAAGTGTGTGTCAATGCATGTAAGTGCATGTAAGTTTGTGTCATTGCGCGTAAGTGCGTGTAAGTGCGTGTAAGTGTGTGAAAGTGCGTGTAAGTGAGTGTATGTAGTGTAAGTACGTGTAAGTGTGTGTAAGTGTGTGTGAGTGCGTGTGAGTGCGTGTAGGTTCGTGTAAGTTCGTGTAAGTATGTGTAAGTGCGTGTAAGTACGTGTAAGTGCGTGTAAGTGTGTGTAAGTGCGGTTTAAGTTCGTTTAAGTGTGTGTAAGTGCATGTAAGTGCAAATGCGTGTAAGTACGTGGAAGTGCGTGGAAGTGCATGTAAGTGCGTGTAAGTTCAGTTTAAGTGTGTGTAAGTTCATATAAGTTCTTGTAATTGCGTGGAGGGCGCAACTAGGACGCAACTAGGGCGCAACTAGGGCGCATCTAGGGCGCAACTAGGGCGCAACTTGGGCGCAACTAGGGCGCAAGTAGGGTGCAACTAGGGCACAACTAAGGCGCAACTAGGGTGTAAATAGGGCACAAGTAGGACGCAACTAGGACGCAAGTAGGGTACAACTAGGGCGTAGCTAGTGCCCAACTGAGGCACGACTAGGGCGCAACCAGGGCGCATCTTAGACGCAACTAGGGTGCAAGTAGGGTGCAAGTAGGACGCAAGTAGGGCGCAAGTAGGGTGCAACTTGGGCAAAACTAAGGCGCAACAAGGGCGCAACTAGGAAGCAACTGGGGCGTAACTAGGGCGCAACTAGGGCGCAACTAGGGCGCAACTAGGGCGCAACTAGGACGTAACTAGGGCATAACTAGAGCGCAACTAGGGAGTAACAAGGGCATAATGAGGGCGCAACTAGGGCGCAACGAGGGCACAATTAGGGCCCAACTAGGACGCAACTAGGATGCAACTAGGGTGCAACTAGGGCGCAAGTAGGGCGCAAGTAAGACGCAACTAGGACGCAACTAGATCACAACTAGGGCGTAGCTAGTTCCCAAGTGAGACGCAACTAGGGCGCAAGTAGGGGGCGAGTAGCGTGTAAGATTGGTGCAATAAGGGCGCAAGAAGGGTGCAACTAGGGCCAAACTAGGGCGCAAGCAAGGTGTAACTAGTATGCAAGTTGGGCGCAACTAGGGGGTAACTTAGGCGCAACTTGGGCGCAAGTAGGGTGCAACTTGAGCGCAACTAGGTTGCAACTATGGCGCAACTCGGGCCAACTAGGGCGCAACTAGGGCACAACTAGGGCGCAAGAAAAGCGCAATTATGGCACAAATAGGGCACAAGTAGGACGCAACTAGGGCGCAACTAGGGTACAACTAGGGCGTGGCTAGTCCCCAACTGAGGCAAAACTATGGCGCGAGTAGGGTGCAAGTAGGGCGCACATAGGTTGCAACTTGTGCGCAACCACGGCGCAACTAGGACGCAACTAGGGCGCAACTAGGGCGCACCTACGGCGCAACTATGATGCAAGTAGGGCGCAACTAGGGTGCAACTAGGGCGCAAGTAGGGCGCAAGTAAGACGCAACTAGAACGCAACTAGGGTACAAGTAGGGCGTAGCTAGTGCCCAACTGAGGCGCAACTAGGGCGCAAGTAGGGCGCCAATAGGGTGTAAGTAGGGTGCAATAAGGGCGCAAGAAGGGCGCAACTAGGGCGCAATTAGGGTGCAACTAAGACGCAACTAGGGTGCAAGTAGGACGCAACTAGGGCGCAAGTAGGGCGCAACTAAGGCGCAACTAGGTTACAACTAAGGCGCAACAAGTGCGCAACTAGGACGCAACTAAGCGCAACTAGGGCGTAACTAGGGTTCAACTAGGACGCAACTAGGGTGCAACTAGGGTGCAACTAGGGCGCAACAAGGGCGCAACTAGGGCGCAACTAGGGCGCAACTAGAGCGCAAATAGGGTGCAACTAGGGCGCAACTAGGGCGCAACTGGGGGCAACTAGGGCGCAACTACGGCGCAACTAGGGCACAACTATGGTGCAACTAGGGCGCAATGAGGGCGCAACGAGGGTGTAACTAGGGTGCAACTAGGGAGCAACTAGGGTACAACTAGGGCACAACTAGGGGAACTAGGGCACAACTAGGGTTCAACTAGTCTGCAAGTTGAACGCAACTAGGGTGCAACTAAGGCACAACTAGGGCGTAAGTAAGACACAACTAAGGGCGCAACTAGGGGACAACTAGGGCGTAGCTAGTGTCCAACTGAGGCGCAACTAGGGCGCAAGTAGGCGCCAGTAGGGCGCAAGTAGGACGCAACTAGGATGCAACTAGAGCGCAACTAGGATGCAACTAGGGTGCAACTAGAGTGAAACTAAGGGTGCAACTACATTGCAAGTAGGACGCAACTAGGGCGCAACTAGGACACCCGGGCACAACTAGGGCGCAACTAAGGGGCAACTAGGGCGCAACTAGGGCGCAACTAGGACGCAACTAGCGGACAGCTAGGGCGCAACTAGGGCACAACTAGGGCGCAACTAGGGTGTAACTAGTACACAACTAGGGCGCAACTAGGGCGCGACTAGGGCGCGACTAGGGCGTGACTTGGGCGCATCTAGTGCGCAACTAGCGCACAAGTAGGGCGCAACTAGAGCGAAACTAGGGCGCAATTAGGGCGCAACTGGGGGCAACTAGGGCACAACTAGGGCGCAACTAGGTTGCAACTAGGACACAACTCGGGCGCAACTAGGTTGCAAGTAGAGCGCAACTAGGGTGCAACTAGTGCGTGACTAGGGCGCAACTAGGGCGCGACGAGGGTGCGACTAGGGCACGACTTGGGTGCAACTAGGGCGCAACTAGGACATAACTAGGACGCAACTAGGGCGCAACTAGGGCTCACCTAGAGCACAACTAGGGTGCAACTAAGGCGCAAATAGGGCGCAACTAGGGCGCAACTAGGGCACAACTAGGGCGCAAATAGGGCGCAAGTAGGGTGCAACTAGGGCGCAACTAAGGCACAAATACGGCGTTAATAGGGTACAAGTAGGACGCAACTAGGACGCAAGTAGGGTACAACTAGGGCGTAGCTAGTGCCCAACTGAGGCACAACTAGGGCGCAATCAGGGCGCAACTTAGACGCAACTAGGGTGCAAGTAGGGCACAAGTAGGACGCAAGTAGGGCGCAAGTAGGGTGCAACTAGGGCACAACTACGGCACAACATGGACGTAACTAAGACGCAACTAGGGCGTAACTAGGGCGCAACTAGGGCGCAACTAGGGCGCATCTAGGGCGCAACTCGGACGTAACTAGGGCATAACTAGAGCGCAACAAGGGGCTAACAAGGGCGCAACGAGGGCAAAACTAGGGCGCAACAAGGGCGCAATTAGGGCCCAGCTAGGACGCAACTAGGATGCAACTAGGGTGCAACTAGGGTGCAACTAGGGCTCAACTAGGGTGCAACTAGGGCGCAACTAGGGCACAACTTGGGCACAACTAAGACGCAACTAGGTTGCAACTACGGCGCAACTAGGGCGCAACTAGGGCGCAACCAGGGCACAGCTAGGGCGCAACTAGGGTGCAACTAGGGTGCAACTAGCGTGCAAGTTGGGCGCAACTAAGGTGCAACTACGGCGCAACTAGCGCGCAAGTAAGGCACAAGTAGGACGCAACTAGGGCGCAACTAGGGCATAACTAGGGCGTAGCTAGTGCCCAACTAAGGCACAACTAGGGCGCAAGAAGGGTGCAGTTAGGGCGCAAGTACGGTGCAATAAGGGCACAAATAGGGTACAAATTGAGCGCAACTAGGGCGCAAGTAGGGCGCAACTAGGGCGTGACTAGGGCGCAACTAGGGCGCAACTAGGGCGCAACTAGGGCGCAACTAGGGCGCAACTAGGGCGCAACAAGGGTGCAACTAGGTCGCAAGTAGGGCGCAAGTAGGAGGCAAGTAGGATGCAACTAAGGCACAGGTGGGACACAACTAGGGCGTAACAATGGTGCAACTAGGTCGCAACTTGAGCGCAACGAGGGTGCAACGAGGGCGCAACAAGGGCGCAATGAGGCCGCAGTAAGGGCGCAACAAGGGCGCAACTAGGACGTAACTAGGGTGCAAGTAGGGCGCAACTAGGGTGCAACTAGGGTGTAACTAGGGTGCAACTAGGGAGCAACTAGGGTGCAACTTGGGTGTAACTAGGGTGCAACTAAGGCGCAACTAAGGCGTGACTAAGGCGCAACTAAGGCGCAACTAGGGCGCAAGTAGGGCACAAGTAGGATGCAACTAGGGCGCAACTAGGGTACAACTAGGGGGTAGCTAGTGTCCAACTGAGGGGCAACTAGGGTGAGAGTAGGGCTCAAGTAGGGCGCAACTAGGGCGCAACTAGGACGCAACTAGGGCACAACTAAGGCGTAACTAGGGCGTAACTAGGGCGCAAGTAGGGCGCAACTAGGGCACATCTAGGGCACAACTAGGGCGCAATTAGGGCGCAACTGGGGCAACTACGGCTCAACTAGGGTGCAACTAGGTTGCAACTAGGACACAACTAGGGCGGAACTAGGTCGCAACTAGAGCGCAACTAAGGTGCAACTAGTGCGCAACTAGGGCACAACTAGGGCACGACTAGGGAGCGACTAGGGCGCGACTTGGGCGCAACTAGGGCGCAACTAGGGCGTAACTAGGGCGCAAGTAGGGCGCAACTAGAGCTCACCTAGGGCGCAACTAGGGCGCAACTAAGGCGCAACTAGGGCACAAATAGGGCGCAACTAGGGCGCAACTAGGACGCAACTAGGGCGTAGGTAGGGTGCAACTAGGGCGCAACTAAGGCGTAACTAAGGCGTAAATTTGGCACAAGTAGGACGCAATTAGGGTGCAAGTAGGGTACAACTAGGGCGTAGCTAGTGCCAAACTGAGGCACAACTAGGGCGCAACTAGGGCGCAACTTAGACGTAACTAGGGTGCAAGTAGGGCGCAACTAGGACGCAAGTAGGGCGCAAGTAGGGTGCAACTAGGGCACAACTCAGGCGCAACAAGGGCGCAACTAGGGTGCAACTAGGGCACAACTAGGGAGCAACTAGGGCGCAACTAGGACGCAACTAGGGCGCAACTAGGGCGCAACTAGGGCGCAACTAGAGCGCAACTAGGGCGCAACTAGGGCGCAACTAGGACGTAACTAGGGCGTAACTAGAGCGTATCTATGGCGCATCAAGGGCGCAACGAGGGCGCAACTAGGGCGCAACGAGGGCACAACGAGGGCGCAACTAGGATGCAACTAGGACACAACTAGGGCGCAACTATGGTGCAACTAGGGCGCAACTAGGGTACAACTAGGGCGCAAAGAGGGCACAACTTGGGCACAACTAGGATGCAACTAGGTCGCAACTAGGGCGGAACTAGGGTGCAACTAGGGCGCAACTAGGGCGCAACCAGGGCACAACTAGGTCGCAACTAGGGCGCAACTAGGGTGCAACTAGTGTGCAAGTTGGGCGTAACTAAGGTGCAAGTAAGGTGCAACTAAGGCGCAACTAGCGCACAAGTAGGGTGCAAGTAGGACGCAACTAGGGCGCAACTAGGGCACAACTAGGGCGTAGCTAGTGCCCAACTAAGGCACAACTAGGGTGCAAGAAGGGTGCCAATACGGCGCAAGTAGGGTGCAATAAGGGCACAAATAGTATGCAACTAGAGTGCAACTAGGGCACAACTAGGGTGCAGCAACCGGGGTGCAACTAGGGCGCAACTAAGGCACAACTAGGGCGTGACAAGGACGCTACTAGGGCGCGACTAGGGCCCGACTAGGGCGCGACTTGAGCGCAACTACGGCCCAACTAAGACGCAACTAAGGTGCAACTAGGGCGCAACCAGGGCACAATTAGGGCGCAACTGGGGGCAACTAGGGCGTAGCTAATGCCCAACTGAGGCGCAACGAGGGCGCAAGTAGGGCGCCAGTATGGTGTAAGCTTGGTGCAATAAGGGCGCAAGGAGGGTGCAGCTAGGGTGCAACTAGGGCTCAACTAGGACAAACCTAGGGCACAAGTAGGGTGCAACTACGGCGTAACTAGGACACAAGTAGGGCGCAAGTAGGGTGCAAGTATGGCACAACTAGGGCGCAACTAGGGCGCAACTAGGGTGCAACTAGGGCGCAAGTAGGGTGCAACTAGGGTGCAACTGGGTGCAACTAGTGTGCAAGTTGGGCGCAACCAGGGTGCAACTAAGGGACAACTAGGGCGCAAGTATGGCGCAACTAGAGTGCAAACAGGGCGCAACTAGGGTGCAACTGGGGTGCAACTAGGGCGCAAGTAGGGTGCAACTATGGTGCAACTAGAGCACAAGTATGGCACAACTAGGACGTAACTAGGGCGCAACTAGGGTGCAACTAGTGCGCAAGTTGGGCGTAACTAAGGCGCTACTAAGGCCCAACTAGCGCGCAAGTAGGGCACAAGTAGGACACAACTAGCGCGCAACTAGGGCACAAATAGGGCGTAGCTAGTGTCCAACTAAGGCACAAATAGGGTGCAAGTAGGCTGCCAGTATGGCGCAAGTAGGGTGCAATAAGGGCGCAAATAGGGTGCAACTCGGGCGCAACTAGGGCGCAACCAGGGCGTAACTAGGGCGCAACTAAGGGCGCAACTAGGGCGCAACTAGGGCGCAACTAGGGCGCAACTGGGGCGCAACTAGGGCGCAACTAGGGTGCAACTAGGGCGTAACTAGGGCGCAACTAGGGTGCAATTAGAGCGTAACTAGGCCGCATCTAGGGTGCAACTAAGGCGCAACTAGGGCGCAACTAGGGCACAACTAAGGCGCAACCAGGGCGCAAGTAGGGCACAAGTAGGACGTAACTAGGGCGCAACTAGGGTACAACTAGGGCGTAGCTAGTGCCCAACTGAGGCGCAACTTGGGCACAAGTAGGGCGCAAGTAGGGCGCAAGTAGGGTGCAAGTAGTGCGCAACTAGGGCGCAACTAGGGCGCAACTAGGGCGGATCTAGGGCGACACTAGGGCGCAACTAGGGCACAACTAGGGCACAACTACGCCACAACTATGTCGCAACTAGGGCGCAACTAGGGTGCAACTAGGGCGCAACTAGGGCGCAACTAGGGCGCAACTAGGGCGCAACTAGGGCGCAACTAGTGCGCAACCAGGGTACAATCAGGGCGCAACTAGGGCGCAGCTAGGGCGCAACTAGGGTGCAACTGGGGCGCAACTAGGGCGCAACTAGGGTGCAACTAGGGCGCAATAAGGGAGCGACTAGGGCGCAACTAGGGCACAAGTTGGGCGCTAATAAGATGCAACTAGGGTGCAACTAGGTCACAACTAGGACGTAGCTAGTGCCCAACTAAGGCGCAACTAGGGCGGAAGTAGGGCGCTAGTAGGGCATAAGTAGGGTGCAATAAGGGCGCAAGATGGGCGCAACTAGGGTGCACCTAGGGCGCAAGTAGGACGCAACTAGGGCGCAACTAGGGCATAAATAGGACGCAAGTATGGTGCAACTAGGGCACAACTAAGGTGCAACTAGGGCGCAACTAGGGCGCAACTAGGGCGCAACTATGGCGCAACTAGAGCGCAACTAAGGCACAACTAGGGCGCAACTAGGACGCAACTAGGGTGCAACTAGGGTGCAACTAGGGCGCAACTTGGGGGCAACTAGTACGCAACAAGGGTGCAACTAGGGCGTAACTAGGGCACGACGAGGGCGCAACAAGGGCACAACTAGGGCGCAACTATAGTGCAACTAGGGCGCAACTAGGGTGTAACTAGGGCGCATCTAGGGTGTAACTAGGGTGCAACTAGGGCACCATTAGGGTACAACTAGGACGCAACTAGGTCGCATCTAGGGCAAAATTAGGACGCAACTAGGATGCAACTAGGGCGCAACCGGGGTGCAACCAGGGCGCAACTAGGGCGGAACTAGGGTACAACTAGGGTGTAACTAGGGCGCAACTAGGGTGCAACTAGTGTGCAAGTTGGGCGCAACTAAGGTGCAACTAAGGTGCAACTAGCGCGCAAGTAGGGCACAAGTAGGATGCAACTAGGGCGCAATTAGGGCACAACTAGGGCGTAGCTTGTGCCCAGCTAAGGCACAACTAGGGCGCAAGAAGGGTGCCAGTAGGGCGTAAGTAGGGTGCAATAAGGGCGCAAATAGGGTGCAACTAGAGCGCAACTAGGGCGCAATTATGGCGCAACCAGGTCGTGACTAGGGCGCAACTAAGGCGCGACTAGGGCGCAACTAGGGCGCAACTATGGCGCAACTAGGGCGCAACTAGGGTGCAACTAGGGTGCAACTAGGGTGCAACTAGGGCGCAACTAGGGAACAACTAGGGCGCAACTAGGGCGCAACTAGGGCGCAGCTAGGGCAAAACTAGGGCGCAACTAGGACGCTACAAGGGTTCAACTAGAGCGCAAGTAGGGCGCAAGTAGGGCGCAAGCACGGCGTGACTACGGCACAAGTGGGGTACAAATAGGGCGTAACAAGGGCGCAACTAGGGCGTAACTTGAGCGCAATGAGGGCACAACGAGGACACAAGGAGGGCGCAACGAGGGCGCAACAAGGGCACAACTAGTGTGCAACTAGGGCGCAACTAGGGTACAACTAGGGCGCAACTAGGGCGCAACTAGGGCGCGACTATGGCGCGACTAGAGCTTGACTAGGGCGCGACTAGGGCGCGACTTGGGCGCAACTAGGGCGCAACTAGGGCGCAACTAAGGCGCAAATAGGGTGCAACTAGGACGCAATAAGGGCGCAAATAGGACGCAACTAGAGCACAACTAGGGCGCAACTAGGGCGCAACTAGGGCGCACCTAGGGCGTAACTAGGGTGCAACTAGGGCGAAACTAAGGCGCAACTAAGGCGCAAATAGGGCACAAGTAGGACGCAACTAGGACGTAACTAGGGTACAACTAGGGCGTAGCTAGTGCCTAACTGAGGCGCAACTAGGGCGCAAGTAGGGGGCAAGTAGGGCCCAAGTAGGGTGTAACTTGTGCGCAACTAGGGCGCACACTTAGGGCGCAACTAGGGCGCAACTAGGGTACAAGTATGGCGCAACTAGGGTGCAACTAGGGTGCACGTAGGGCACAAGTAAGAAGCAACTAGGGCACAACTAGGGCACAACTAGGGCGTAGCTAGTTCCCAACTGAGGCGCAACTAGGACGCAAGTAGGGTGCCAGTAGGGTTTAAGTTTGGTGCAATAAGGGTGTAAGAAGGGCGCAACTAGGGTGCAACTAGGGCGCAACTAGGATGCACATAGGGCGCAAGTAGGGCATAACTAGGGCACAACTAGGGCGCACGTAGAGCGCAAGTAGGGCGCAAGTAGGAAGCAACAAGAGCGCAACTAGGGCGCAACTAGGGCGCAACTAGGGCGCAACAAGGGTGCAACTAGTGTGCAAGTTGGGCGCAGCTAGGGCGCAACTAAGGCGCAACTAGGGCGAAAGTAGGGCGCAACTAGAGCGCAACTAGGGCGCAACTAGGGCGCAGCTAGGGCGCAAGTAGGGTGCAACTAGGGCACAACTAGAGCGCAAGTATGGCACAACCACGGCGCAACCAGGGCGCAACTAGGGTGCAACTAGTGCGCAAGTTGCGCACAACTAAGGCGCTACTAAGGCGCAACTAGCGCGCAAGTAGGGGACAAGTAGGACGCAACTAGCACGCAACTAGGGCACAACTAGGACGTGGCTGGTGCCCAACTAAGGCACAACTACGGCGCAAGTAGGGTGCCAGTAGGCCGCAAGTAGGGTGCAACTAGGGCGCAACTAGGGCGCAACTACGGCGCAACTACGGTGCAACTAGGGCGTAACTAGGGCACAACTAGGGCGCAACTAGGTAGCAATTAGGACGCAACTAGGGCGCAAGTAGGGCAAAAGTAGGACGCAACTAGGGCGCAACTAGGGTACAACTAGGGCGTAGCTAGTGCCCAACTGAGGCACAACTAGGGCACAAGTAGGGCGCAAGTAGGGTGCAAGTAGGGTGCAACTAGTGGGCAGATAGGGCACAACTAGGGCGTAACTAGGGCGCAACTAGGGCGGAACTAGAGCGCAACTAGGGCGCAACCAGGGCGCAACTAGGGTGCAACTAGGGCACAACTTGGGCGCAACCATGGCGCAACTAGGGCGCAACTAGGGCACAACAAGGGCGCAACTAGGGCGTAACTAGGACGCAACTAGGGTGCAACTAGGGTGCAACTAGGGCGCAACTAGGGCACAACTAGGGCACAACTAGGACGCAACTAGGTCGCAACTAGGGTGCAACTAGGGCGCAACTAGGGCGCAACTAGGGCGCAACTAGGGCGCAACTAGGGCGCAACTAGTGGGAAACCAGGGTGCAACCAGGGCGCAACTAGGGTGCAACTAGGGCGCAACTAGGGTGCAAATAGGGCGCAACTAGGGTGCAATTAGGGTGCAACTAGGGCGCAACTAGGGCGCCACTAGGGCGCAACTAGGGTGTAACTAGGGCGCACGTAGGGCGCAAGTAAGACGCAGCTATGGTGTAACTAGGGCACAACTAGGGCATAGCTAATGCCCAAGGCGCAACTAGGGCGTAAGAAGGGCGCTAGTAGGACGTAAGTAGGGTGCAATAAGGGCGCAAGAAGGGTGCAACTAGGGTGCAACTAGGACGCGACTAGGGCGCAACTAGGGCGCAAGTAGGACGCAAGTAGGGCGCAAGTAGGGCGCAATGAAGCCACAACTAAGGCGCAACTATGGCACAACTAGGGCGCAAATAGGGCGCAACTAGGGCGCAACTAGGGCGAAACTAGGGCGCAACTAGGGAGCAACTAGGGCGCAACTAGGGCGCAACTAGGACGCAACTTGGGTGCAACTTGGGCGCAACTAGGACGCAACTAGGGCGCAATGAGGGTGGAACGAGGGCGCAATGAGGGCGCAACGAGGGTGCAACGAGGGTGCAACTAGGGTGCAACTAGGGTGTAACTATGGAACAACTATGGTGCAACTAGGGTGCAACTAGGGTGCAAGTAGTGTGCAAGTTGGGCGAAACTTGGGCTCAACTAAGGCGCAACTAAGGCGCAAGTAGGGCGCAAGTAGGACCCAACTAGGGCGCAACTAGGGGAAAACTAGGTCGTAGTTAGTGCCCAACTAAGGCGCAACAACGGTGCGAGTAGGCGCAAGTAGGGCGCAAGAAGGGTGCAAGTAGGGTGCAAGTAGGGCGCAACCAGGGTGCAACTAGGGCGCAACTAGGGCGCAACTAGGGTGCAACTAGGAGGCAACTAGGGCACAACTAGGGCGCAACTAGGGCGCAACTAGGGCGCAACTAGGGCGCAACTAGGGCGCAACTAGGGCGCAACTATGCTGCAACTAGGTCGCGAATAGGACGCCAGCTTTGGCTTCTGTGACCCAGCTTTGGTTTCTGTGACCCGGATTTGGTTTCTGTAATCCGGCTTTGGTTTTTGTGACCCGGCTTTGGTTTATGTGACCCGGCTTTGGTTTCTATGACCCGGCTTTCATTTCTGTGATCCGGCTTTGGTTTATCCAGCTTTGGTTTCTTCGACCTGGCTTTGGTATCCGTGACCCGTCATTGGTTTCTATGACCCAACTTTGGTTCCTGTGACCGGGCATTGGTTTCTGTGACCCGGCTTTGGTTTATGGGACCCGGCTTTGGTTTATGTGACCCGGTTTTGGTTTGTATGACCCGGCTTTCATTTGTGTGACCCGGCTTTGGCTTCTGTGACCCGGCTTTGTGTGACCCGGGTTTGGTTATGTGACCTAGCTTTGGTTTCTGTAACCCGGCCTTGGTTTCTCTGAATCGGCTTTGGTTTATGTGATCCGGCTTTGGTTTCTGTGACCGGGCTTTCATTTCTGTGACCTGGCTTTGGTTTCTGTGACCCAGCTTTGGTTTCTGTGACCCGGCTTTGGTTTCTGTGACCCGGTTTTGGTTTCTGTGACCCGGCTTTGATTTCTGTGACCCGGCTTTGGTTTATGTGACCTGGCTTTGGTTTTTGTGACCCGACGTTGGTTTGTGTGACCCGGCTTTGGTTCCTGTTACTGGCTTAGGTTTCTGTGACCCGGCTTTGGTTTCTGTGACCGGGCTTTGGTTTGTGTGACCCGGCTTTGGTTTCTGTGACCCGGCTTTGGTTTCTTTGACCCGGCTTTGGTTTGTGTGGCCCGGCTTTGGTTT
This sequence comes from Penium margaritaceum, assembly GCA_023375785.1. Classification (NCBI taxonomy): domain Eukaryota; kingdom Viridiplantae; phylum Streptophyta; class Zygnematophyceae; order Desmidiales; family Peniaceae; genus Penium; species Penium margaritaceum. The sequence continues at coordinate 59,777 of SZWC01016963.1, forward strand.
CTGTGACCCGGCTTTGGTATTTGTGACCCAGCTTGGTTTCTGTGACCCGGCTTCGGTCTTGTGACGCGGCTTTGGTTTCAGTGACCCGGCTTTGGTTTTTGTGACCCGGCTTTGGTTTATCTAACCCAGCTGTGGTTTCTTTGGCCCAGCTTTTGTTTGTGTGTGCCGGCTTTGGTTTACCCAGCTTTGGTTTCTTTGACCCGGCTTTGGTTTCTGTGACCCGTCTTTGGTTTCTATGACCCGGCTTTCGTTTCTGTGATCCGGCTTTGGTTTATGTGACCCGGCTTTGGTTTCTGTGACCCGGCTTTGGTTTCTGCGACCTGGCTTTGGTTTATGTGACCCGGATTCGGTTTCTGTAATCCGGCTTTGGTTTCTGTGACCCGGCTTTGGTTTATGTGACCCGGCTTTGGTTTATATGACCCGGCTTTGGTTTTGTGACCCGGCTTTGGTTTTAATGACCCGGCTTTGGTTTCTGGGACCCGACTTTGGTTTCTGTGACCCGGCTTTGGTTTCTGTGACCCGGCTTTGGTTTCTGTGACCCCGCTTTGGTTTCTGTTACCTGACTTTGGTTTCTGTGACCCAACTTTGGTTCTGTGACCTGGCTTTGGTTGCTGTGATCCGGCGTATGTTTATATGATCCGGCTTGGGATTCTGTGATCCGGCTTTGGTTTCTGTGACCCGGCTTTGGTTTCTATGTCTGGGCTTTGGTTTTTGTGCTCTGGCTTTGGTTCGTTGACCCAGCTTTGGTTTCTGTGACCCCGCTTTGGTTTCTGTGATCCGGCTTTGGTTCATGTGACCCGGCTTTTGGTTCTAAGACCCGGCTTTGGTTTTTGTGACTCGGCTTTGGTTTCTATGACTAGGCTTTCGTTTCTGTGATCTCGCTTTGGTTTCTGTGACTTGGCTTTGGTATATTTGACACGACTTTGGTTTGTGTGACCCGGCTTTGCTTTCAGTGACCCGGCTTTGTTTTGCGTGACTCGGCTTTTGTTTCTATGACCCGGCTTTGGTTTCTATGACCCAGCTTTGGTTGTTGTGACCCGGCTTTGGTTTATGTGACAAGGCTTTGGTTTCAATGACCCGGCTTTGGTTTTTGTGCCCCAGATTTCGTTTCTATGACCCAGCTTTGATTTCTGTGACCCGGCTTTGGTTTTTGTGACCCGGCTTTGGTTTCTGTGACCCGCCTTTAATGACAGTGACCCAGCTTTGGTTACTGTGATCTGGCTGCGGATTCTGTGATCCGGCTTTTATTTCTGTGATCCAGCTTTGGTTTTTCTGCCCAGGCTTTGGTTTCTGTGACCCAGCTTTGGTTTGTGCGACCTGGCTCTGGTTTCTGTGATCCGGCTTTGGTTTATGTGACCCGGCTTTGGTTTCTGTGACCTGGCTTTGGTTTTTGTGACCCGGCTTTTGTTTTGTGTGACCCGGCTTTGGTTTATGTGACCCGGCTTTGGTGTCTGTGACCCGGCTTTGGTTTCTGTGACCCGGCTTTCGTTTCAATGACCCGCCTTTGGTTTATGTGACCCGGCTTTGGTTTCTGTGACCTGGCTTTGGTTTTTGTGACCCGGCTTTGGTTTCTGTGACCCGGCTTTGGTTTGTGTGACCCGGCTTTGGTTTATGTGACCCGGCTTTGGTGTCTGTGACCCTGCTTTGGTCTCTGTGACCCGGCTTTGGTTTCTGTGATCCGGCTTTGGTTTCTATGACCCGGCTTTGGTTGCTGTGACCCGCTTTGGTTTTTGTGATCCGGCTTTGGTTGTTGTGACCCGCCTGTGGTTTGTGTGACCCAGCTTTGGTTTCTATGACCCCTCTTTTGTTTCTGTGACGCGGCTTTGGTTTTTGTGACCCAGCTTTGGTTTCTGTGACCCGGCTTTGGTTTGTGTAATCCGGCTTTGGTTTCTGTGATCCGGCTTTGGTTTATGTGACCCGGCTTTGGTTTCTGTGACTCGTCGTTGGTTTCTCTGAAACCAAAGCCGAGTCATGTAAACTAAAATAGTTGTGCCAGAGTTGTGATAGAGTTGTGCCAGGGTTGTGCCAGAGTTGTGCGTGAGTTGTGCTGAGTTGTGCCAGAGTTATGCCAGAGTTGTGCCAGAGTTGTTCCAGAGTTGTGCCAGAGTCATGCCAGACTTGTGCCAGAGTCGTGCTAGAGTTGTGCCAGAGTTGTGCCAAAGTTGTGCCAAAGTTGTGCCAGAGTTCTCCCAGAGTTGTGCCAGAGTTGTGCCAGAGTTGTTCCAGAGTTGTGCCAGAGTCATGCCAGACTTGTGCCAGAGTCGTGCTAGAGTTGTGCCAGAGTTGTGCCAAAGTTGTGCCAAAGTTGTGCCAGAGTTCTCCCAGAATTGTGCCAGAGCTGTGCTAGAGTTATACCAGAGTTGTCCCAGAGTTGTGCCAGAGTTGTGCCAGAGTTGTGACAGAGTTGTGCCAGATTTGTGCCAGAGCTGTGCCAGTTTTGGGCCAGAGCTGTGCCAGAGTTATGCAAGAGTTGAGCCAGGGTTATGCGAGAGTTGTGCCAGAGTTGTGCTAGAGTTATGCCAGAGTTGTGCCAGAATTGTGCCAGAGTTGTGCCATTGTTGTGCCAGAGTGGTGCCAGAGTTTTGCCAGAGTTCCCCCATAGTCGTGCAAGAGTTTTGTCAGAGTTGTGCCATAGTTGTGCCAGAATTGTGCAAGTGTTGTGCCAGACTTGTGCCAGAATTGTGCAAGAGTGATGCCAGAGTAGTGTCAGAGTTGTGCCAGAGTTGTGCAATGGTTGTGCCAGAGTTGTGCCAGAGTTGTGCCAGAGTTGTGCCAGAGGTGTGCCGAGTTGTTCCAGAGTTGTGCCAGAGTTGTGCCAGAGTCGTGCCAGAGTCGTGCCATGGTTGTGCAAGAG
>SZWC01016964.1:31557-47213 GCA_023375785.1 Penium margaritaceum
ACCAGGCTGAAGAGCGCCCGGCTAGTGGAGAACCGACCGACAGGGGCAAAGATCTGGTCGTAATCGACCCCAGGGACCTGAGCAAACCCCTTTGCTGTGAGGCGGGCCTTGTACTTGTCCAAGGACCCGTCAGGCTTCCACTTGCGCCGAAAGACCCACTTGGCGCCAATGGCCTTTCAACCTGGAGGGAGGTCGACGAGGTCATACACGTGGTGCTATTGGATAGCAGCGAGCTCCTCGGCGCAGGCAGCATCCCAATGTGCGGCCTCAGAAGAGGCTCGAGCCTCGCGTAGGGTGGCTGGGTCCTCCGAGCGTGCTGTGGACCAGACGGAGAGGGCGTGTGCATCACGAGCTCCAAGTGGGATGCGGGTGAGTGCAGCCATGACGACATGCCGATGCTCATGATGAAGCATGGCGTAGCCCAGTGCAGAGCCCTGGTGAAGGTCGGAGATGATGGCCGAGGTGGTCAGGCCGAGAGCCTTCGTGCCAGGGTCCCTACTCACGACTGACGGAGTGGAGGGGAAACGTGGAGCCACAAGGGGTCGAGGCGCCACAGGACATGGTGCGACGGTCTGTGCGCTTATTGCCGGCCGAGGTCGGAGGCTGCCGCCTGGGCCACGTGTGTACCGCGACCGGGCAGGAGAAGGCACTGAGTCTGACGGGTAAATGGAGGCAGGCGGGGCGCCTGGCCCGTAGGAGCCAGCGGAGGCAACTGGGGCTGCTGGCCCGGAGGGGCCATCGGACACGACCAGGGCTGCTGGTCCGGAGGGACCAGCGGAGGCGACTGGGGCTGCGGGCCCAGAGGGGCCAGTGGATGCGACTGGCGTTGGCGTAGAGGGGCCAGCGGACATGACCGGGACTGCAAGTCTGGAGGGACCAGCGGAGGCAACTGGGGCTGCGGGCCCGGAGGGACCAGTGGATGCGACTGGGCGCTGGCGCAGAGGGGCCAGCAGACACGACCGGGGCTGCTGGTCCGGAGGGACCAGCGGAGGCAACTGGGACTGCGGGCCCGGAGGGGCCAGTGGATGCGATTGGTGCTGGCGTAGAGGGGCCAGCGGACACGACCGGGGCTGTTGGTCCGGAGGGACAATCGGAGGCAACTGGGGCTACGGGCTCAGAGGGACGGAGTGTTGTATCTCTCGGAAGCGACAGGACGGAGGACGGACTCACCACTCCCCCATGCGATGGGAGGGACACGGACGAACCGGAGCGGATGAGGTCGCGGGGAAACAGGTCCTCGAAGAAGAGGGCATTGCGGGACTCGACGATGCAGTACCGGGACGGGTCCCAGAAGCGCCAGGCCTTGGACTGACGAGACACACCGAGGAAGGTGCAGGGGCGGCCGCGTGGGGCAAGCTTGCCGCCCTGCTGTGGGGCGGGCAGCCACACAATGGCTATGCAACCCCAGACGCGAGCCGGGCGGAGGTCAGCGCGCCGACCGCACCAGTGCTGGTAGGGTGTGGACTGACGGGGAAGAGGACCGTGGGGAATTCGGTTTCAGACCCAGGTCATGTAGGCCATGGCTTCAAAATAGAAACCATCGGACAGACCGGACTCGACGCGCATGGTGCGGAAGGCGTCCGCCATGGTGCGGTTCCAGCGCTCGGAGACGCCGTTCTGGGCGAGTGTGTAGGGCGCAGACGTCTCATGGTGGATGCCGCGGGAGGCGAGAAAGGCCGTGGCCTCGCCCATGTACTCGCCGCCGCGATTGGAGCAAAAGCGACGAAGAGGGCGGCCACACTCGCGTTCTGCAAGGACAAGCCAGTCCTGAATGGCCCGAGCGACATCGCTCTTCTCCCGGAGGCAGAAGACCCAGCAGTAGCGGGAATAGTCGTCCGTGAGGGTGAGGACATAGCGGCCATGTTCCCCGACGGACGCGGTGGGGAGAGGGCCCATGACGTCCGAGTGGACCAGGTCGAGAGGGGAAGATGCACGGGAGGAAGACAAGGGATACGTGGATCGATGCATCTTCCCTTGAGCGCAGTCAATGCACTCAGTGGGGCACGGGAGAGGGAAAGTCTCCGGGTCAAGGCCCTTGGCCGACTGGGTGCGGAGCATGCTGTCTATGGCGGCGGAGTGGACGTGGCACAGGCGGCGGTGCAAGAGGCGGGTGTGCTGAGGAGAAAGCGTATTGGTAACAAACACATGGCCTGTGGCGGCCGACGAGGCAGAGACGGGAGAGGAAGAGGAGAGGCGAGGGACATGCCACAGGTTGCCACGGGCGGTGGCATGCAGGATGACAAGACCAGACGGACGCAACAACACAGTGCCAACACCATGCGAGTTCACAACGTCCATGCTCATGCGGTCAAGGGCAGTTACTAAAAGGAGGCTGAGCTCGAGACCAGGGACGAAGAGGACATCAGTCAGAAAGACGTCACCGGCAGGACCACGGAAACGAACGACGCCAACGCCACGGACCGGTAATACTTGTCCGGAGCCCGTCCGGACACCGGAGACATCGGCGACAGGGCCAAGCATATTGAAGGCCTCGCGAGAGGCCTGCATGTGATGCGTGGCCCCGGAGTCGATGATCCAGGTCTCAGCAAGGTCCTGGACAGGAGTCGCCAGATCGCTGACGGTCACATGATAGCAAGTAAGGGACGCAGACGCGGTGGAAGGGGGCGCGAAACGAGACTGCCAATCTTCAAGCCACGCAATGTCGTCAAGGAGTGGGGTGGAGGAGTCCACGGGTGACGACGAGACAGACAAAGAGACGGGACAGGACCGCAGCTCAGACTCAGTCATGCAGGGCTGGGCAGGAGGGCAGGAAGTGATGCAACTCGCACTTCCCTGGGGAGGAGGGCGAGGCAGGCCAAGCTGGAGCGCGATGTACTGCTCCAGCTGACGCTCACGAGAGGATGGCCCGGGAGTGTAGGCTGAGTGCGGAGTCACAGCGCCAGAGCCTAGGTAGTAGGAGGACTAGGCCGGCGAAGGAAGCGGAAGCGCCGACGGATGTGAGTAGTACTACTGCTGCGGGGGTGTCTGTAGGACAGGCGAAGCTGTCAGAGTGGCCGGGTTGCTAGACGAGGTTGGAGTGTCAGGGCCAGCTAGAGCGACGGCGACAGAGGCAAGACGGTGCTCCCGCTTGCGTCGCAGGGTGACGATGATGTAGGCCTCATCCGTCGGCAGAGGGCATGTGTACCACTCGTGTCCAGGCCGACCACGGTTGTGGCAGACCGAGCCACCATCGCTGGACCCGGTCGACAACTGTTGCTGCTGCTGTTGCATCGAACCCTTGCCCTTTTTGTTCTTCCGCTTCTTCTTTGTTCCCGACAACGATGAGGTAGCTGTTGCGGGGGAGGCGACGGCCACGGAGGCAACGGCAGGGGAGGCGACGGCCACGGAGGCACCGGCAGGGGAGGCGATGACAAGGGAGGTGACGACAGGGGATGCAAGCGCCTCCATGCGATGGAGCTGGGACTCCTATCGAGCTTCCTCAACACGGAGGAAGAGCTCGTACGCCCAGGGCATGAGGGTGCCCTGGGCCGCCATGGTGGAGAGGACGTCCTGGGGGTAGTGCACGAAGACGTCCGCGTACGTACTGGTGGCGTCGCGCTTGATGGTGAGAAGCGCAGACAGAGGGGGCGGAGCGGTTGTGTCGAGACGTCAAAGGATTTCCTCTGCCCACTGCCAGTAGGCAGTGACCTACTCGGTCTCCCCCATGTGTAGGGAGTTGAACTCCCGGAGCAGACGACTGATCTCAGCGTCCCTGGACAGGCGATGGGGCCTGGTGAGGACATGCAAGGCGGCGGCCGGGTCGGGAGGGACGTCAGTGGTGAAGTCGCCGAGGAAAGGCTCGAGGGTTAGGCGATACGCCGGAGGGGCGACTGGGACTAGGGCACGAACGGCGCGACCAGCGTCATACAGCTGGTCGGCATGGGTGGACTCATAAGGGAGGGTGTAGTACATCCATAGACCCTCACCTTGTGCCCAGATCCGGAAGCTGAGCTACCAGCTCCGGAACTGCTCGCCGCCCTGAAGCGGCGGCGGCGGCGTCTCAAAGTCCTTTTGCCTGCGGCCGGCACCCAGAGTGGGGCCAAGGACGGAGGTCACTGTCTGCCGCTGGCGCTGAGTCTGCTGCTGTGCCAGATGATATGTGGCAGCAGACACAAGCGCGCTAGCGCGTCCTGGAGGGACGAACGATGGCAGCACACTGGTGGTAGGCTGGGAGGCTGGTGGCTGTAGCGCGGCAAGCTGCTGCATGAAGGCGGTGAGCTGGTACTGAAGAGCCACGATGGGGTCAGGGTCGCCGCCGACGACACCAGTGGGCTACTGTGGCTGTAGCGGCTGCTGTGGCTGTAGCGGCTGCTACTGTTGTCGCTGCTGCTGTTGCAGCGGCAGCCGCTGCTGGTGCTGCTGCTGCTGCCACTGCTGCAATTGCTGTTGTTGCTGCTACTACTGCTGCTGCTGCTACTGCTGCCGCTGCTACTGTTGCGACAACTGGTGCTGCTACTATAGCTACTATCGATGCTACTGCTGCTGCTGTTGCTTCTGCGGCTGCAGTGGCGACTGCTGCAGCAGAGGCTGCTGCCGCTGGTGCAGCTCTTGCTGTTGCAGGCACTGGAAGAAAGGGGAGGTAGGGGTCCCTCCCGCAGAGGACCCCTCTGCCTCGTGATTGTCAGCCATGGTGTGCCCCAAGCCCTTTTTTTTCTTTTCTGGTTTTGTTCTTCTTTGGTTTGTGCTACTGATGTCAACAGTGACGTCCGCCAAGGATGGCAGAGGTCAGCAAGGTCTCCTGGTGACCTCCTGGTTGTTGTTTTTTTTGTTTTTGCTGTGGTTGATGACGACAGCAGTGACGTTAGCGGACGGCCACTGACGTCAGCGATGTTTGGCAGCTGCTGTTGATGGTGCTCCTGCATTAGCTGCTGTTGCTGCTGTTGCTACTGTTGTTGCTGCTGCCATTGCTACTGTTGCTGCTGCTAGAGTTGCTGCTGCTACTGCTACTACTGCTGCTGCTACCGCTGGTGCAGTTGCTGCTGCTGTTACTGCTGCTGCTACTACTACTGCTGTCGCTGCTACTGCTGTTGTTGCTGCTGCTGCTGTTGCTGTAGCAGCGGCTGCTTCTACTCCTAAGCAAAAAGAGCTGGGGGGGGTGTCCCCGTTTTTTTTGTTTTTTTTTTTCGTTTTTCCTTGCTCATTGCGAGCTCACTGCTCGCTACGGGCAGCGACTTGCTCGCAACGAGCAGCTCACTACTCGCTTCGAGCAGCGGGCTCGCAGCTGCAGCAGCTACTATTGCGGGCTGCTGCATCTGCTACTACTACGGGCTGCTGCTGCTGCCGCTGGCTGCTGCTACTGCTGGCTGCTGCGTGCAGCTATTGCTACCGGCTGCTTCTTGTTGCAGCGGCTGCTGCTGCTTGCTGCAACGGCTACTGCTGCCGGTTGCTACTGCTGTGGGCTGCCGCTGTTGCAAGCTGGTGCTGCTACGAGCTGCTGCTGTTGCAAGATACTACTGTATGCTGCTGCTGCTAGCCGCTGCTGCCACTGCTCGCCGCCGCGGCAAGCTGCTGCTGCTGCTGGCTGCTGCTGTCAGTCACACCTGAGGGCGTCGCCGTGTGCATCGTCGTTAGCAGGGGCCTGACGTGGTCGGCCGCTCACCTCCTGACCGGCCGACCCTCACGCATCCAGCGTGGGGGTCAGTGCTGCCGAAAAAAATCCGGCAGCATTTCCCCTAGCCCGGTGGCCGTGGGAAAAGTTTGACGCCGCCACCAGGCGGGTCAATGCTGCTGGGAAAAAGTCCGGCAGCATTTCTCCTGCACTGGCACGTGTGGAGGTCCGCCGGCGTTGTCTGGCACCTGTATGTCAGTCTTCTGCTGCTGCTGCTATGCTCTGGCTCAGATACCAAAAGAGAAACTAGGCAGTAGGTTGGGGCAGCAGCGTTGTTGATGTAGTGTGCGGGCTTCCACGCTCGTTGCTTAAGTCAGCTGCCCCCTCAGTCTGCTGCTCTAGAGGCTAAGTCTGGAAGCTCTGGGTTTGTTACTCAGAAGTGCGCGCGCCAGTGTTTGCGCCAAAAAGCAGCTGGAAACTGATAGTAACTCATTAGCAATGAAGAATGAGACACAATGGGAGACCCCTCCAAGAACGAGCCTCCTCCCCCAGCTCTGTAGAGCTTGTTACTCAGTTCACCAGCCAATCAGAAAATAGCTATTTTCAGGCTGGCAGGTTTTCTCGGTGAGGCCTGCCAGACAGCCGAAAGCCCAAAACCCGGGCGTTGACCGTTTTGCCTGAAAACTGGACCATACCATAACACCGACGCTGCAAACGCAGCCGTGCGGTCAGAATCAACTCGAAAATAGTAGCAAGGAGTTATGACTGCCTGAATCCAGGTAGTGCCCACGATGGTTTATGCTGCCGACCAGGGCCATGCAACATGCAACAAGGACCCTAGGCAGCGCATGATGACGCAGGTGCGACAGGACGCGCTGGACGCATGCACACAGCGACTGCGGTGGCAGCGACCGCCGGCAGCGCGACCGTTGAGGAGGCGTGCCGATGGAGCTGAACACGTCGCCGGAGAGAGGAGGCTCCAGCGAACTGCGAGAAGACGTTAGCGTGCGTCGGCTCCACCGGACGACACTCCATCAGCGTCGAGTCTTGCCGTCAGTCATCTGCACGCCAATGTACACAAGCCGGGAGGACACAACAGAGCACAATGAGCGCAAAAACCAACATCACATTGTGGAGACCACTCTTGTCACATTGTGTAGTCCAACTAGGCTGTTTTGTCTCTGCACCATTCACTGCCGCCTACTTTTGTCATGATCTCATTCATGTGCATGTGCGTGAGCTTCCATTTTGCCTCTGACTTGGCACCAGGTTGTCCAAACTGGTATCTGATGTGAAATTAGGTTTATCCATTCAAGGGGCTTCCGGGTCAAGTAGCATCGAAGAGTGGGTGCTTAAATGGAGAAGAAAATGTCTGGTTGTGTTGTTTGGCATCTGCCAGCATGCCATGAAAAGATGGAATGGAAGGAACATGAAGTGCCATGGAGCATGCTAGTTTTGGCCTGAGAAGATGCGTGGAAGCTTCCTAGCTACACAGCCGCTAACTGGGCGTCAATGCATGGTCAGACGTTAACGACAATCACAAGTCGTGCACACACCGGCAAGGGTTTGGCTAGGAGACACAGCAAAGTGTCAGAATGCTTCAATAACATTTGCAGAGAGAGATGACAAACGAAAAGTCCATGGCAGAAGTACCTGCCGCAGCGCACGGTGGGTGTCGCACGCGGCAGTGCAAGGTCTATCCTAAAACTGGCCCAAAACCACTGTTTTGGTCATAACTCTGCGCACACATGTCAGAACGCTATGCCGTCTGAACCTAAACGTGCAAAATCACAAACCGGACGCTAGGACTGGTCACATGCATGTATCCGGCATGAAACGGTGGACACACAATGCAAAAAAAATGCAAATCAGGCCCACGGCCAGTCCACCGATAAAGACTTGCGTACTGCAAAAAAAACTGCAAGAGGTCCCGGGTAGCGTCCACAGCTCTGGAATGGTCTTCCTTCAGCTCCAAGCTGGTAGTCCGCCACCAGATGACACACCGGTATCACCAGGGTCCGCATTAGGGATCTGCACGAGTATGGACACGGCCGAGTGGTCAAAGTAAACTGTACAAGCAACAAGAACGTCACAAATCACAACACTCCCCCACGACCCGATAGTACGCATGTCAATACACGTGCAACAATGAAACGAACATGACAACGAGTGCAATGACATATGTGACACGGACACTGACACCACCCCTCACTCAACCACTCTCAGGCAAGGAGCGAAGTCCGACAGAACGAATGGCCACAAGGAACATTTTGCGTGACAGTGCTTTTGTCAAGAAATCAGCACGCTGCATGTCTGTGCCTACCCAAATGACGGAGATCACGTGTCGCTCCACAAAATCACGCACAAAGTGATGCTCAACTGCAATGTGCTTCGTGCGAGCATGAAAGACACCAGAGTTCTCAGCAATGGCAAGAGCACTCTGGTTGTCGTAACGAAGGACAATCGTGGGTACTGATTGACACAGCTCAAGGAACAGGCGATGCAGCCATACTGCCTCAGCAGCCCCTACACCCAGAGCGACATACTTTGCCTTCGATAAGCTACGTGTAATGCAGCCCTGCTTCCCGTTACACCAGGACACAGTGGTACCACCGAGCAGAAACATGTAACCGGTTCGACTGCGTCCATCTGGGCTCCAAGCCCAGTCACTGTTAGTGTAGCCATCAAGGACCACCAAACACTGCCAGCGAAAGCAGAGTCTGAGGTACGGTGTGGAGACCACGTATTACACCACTCACAAAGCCACATGAAGGGCTCTGGCGCGTGGAGCTTGCGAAAACTGGGCTAGGAGGTTGACGACAAATGCGATGTCAGGACGTGTGGTAGTGGCAAGGTACATCAGAGATCCAATGATACAGAGGTACAAGGTCACATCCATTGTCTCCCCCAGCTATGTGGGATCCTCCACCTTCAGGGCGTCGTGCCCCTCAAGTGTGAGAGGTGTGGAGGCCGTGGGTACTGCACCGAGGAGGTCACTGAAGCGCTCCCCAGCAACCCGTGCGTATCGGGCCTGATGTAGTAGTAGATTACGACGTCTGCGGTCTCGCACGATCTCCATGCCAAGGAACACCACTACAGGATAAAGGTCCTTCATCCTGCAGGCAGTCTGGAGGACAACCTTGGCCTCCTTCACGGCCTCCAATGAAGGAGACGCGATCAGAAGGGCATTGACATAGACCAAGATGGCGGTGAACCGCTCAAGCGTCTGTCGGATGAAGAGAGAGGGATCTGCCTCACTCTCTACATATCCCGCACAAGTCAGGGTCCCAGTGATCTCCTAGTTCCAACACCAAGGAGACTGCTTGAAGCCGTACAAGGAATTGCGCAAGCGCTAGACCTTGTCACCGTCCTCAAAGCCGGGCGGCTGAGCCACGTAAATGTCCTCATCCAGAGAGCCATGGAGGAACGCATTGTTCACATCCATGTTGTGTAGTTCCCAGTCATGCTGAGCCACTACACGGAACCAAGCTCAAGCTGAGGTCATGCGGCCAACACGGGCAAAGGTGTCACTATAATCGATGCTCTCAATTTGAGAGTACCCCTTGACAACCAAGCGAGTCTTGTGGTATTCCAGTGAACCATCTGGCTTCACTTTCTTGCAAAAGACCCACTTGACCTGAATAGCTTTCCTCCTAGGTGGAAGGTCGACTAGCTCGTAAACCCCGTGCTCTCGGATGGCGCGAAGCTCATCCTCGCAAGCAGCAGGCCACGCATCAGCATCATGTGATGAGAGAGCTTCCCTCAGTGTGCTCGGGTCAGGCGCCAAAGAGGGGGAGCTCTGCGTGGCAAGAGCACACGCCGTGGTGCTAGGTCTGATGACCACAAGATCGGCTGCTACATCACAAGCGATGTGAAACTCGCGAGTGACGAGATCGTGCCCTACGGGACACACTGGCTGTACCTCTGTATGCTCAGTGTGGACACTCAGGCCTAGGGCCTTTGTGCCGGGATCGCCACTCGCAATACTGCGAGTGGAGCGCCTGGGTGTAGAACCAGGCACTCGCTGATCTCCGGAGTCCAACGGTTGAAGACGACCGCCAGGCTCACGGGAGTAACCTGGGCTCGAAGGGCGCACCTCAGGCTCAGAAATAGGCACAAGCGCAGCTGGGTAGGACTGAGGCAAGAGAGCTGGTGATGCCGTGCGAGGAGATGCGGGTGTGGGAGACACGTGACTCGAGGTGAGAATAGGAGCAGGTGAGGAAGGGCTATGCACAAAGGCAGGAGTGCCGGCGGACACAAGTACGGTCACAGGAGTACGCACAGGTGTAGGATCATGGGTACGTGAGGGATGCGAGGGAATGAGGGTAGAAGCCGGCAGTGCTGGAGAGTTCTTTGAGCCGACCGTGATGATCACTGGGTCATCAAGAGCCGGAGACCGCGAAGTGGAGGGAGCTTGAACGGACACATCAGCCTGGCGAGGGGTGCCCGCGGGCACACACTCCCCCATCCAGCGAGAGACCTCACACGTAGGAATGTGTGTGACAGACGACGATGATGTCAGATCACGGTAGGTGAGGCACTCAAAGAAGAGCGCGTCATAGGACTCGACAATGCGATGACGAGCAGGGTCCCAAAAGCGCCAGGCCTTCGACCGCGGGGAGATGCAGACAAATGCACACAAGCAGCCCTGCATTGAGACCTTGGACCCCTGCTGGTCCTCGGTGTACCACATAGAAGCCAAGGATCCCCAAACGCGAGCAAGGCGTAGGTCAGCACAGTGACAGAACCAAAGCTCATACGGTATAACGTGGTCTAGAAGGGGACCGTGCGTGAGGCGGTTCCACACCCAAGTCATGTAGGCGAAGCCCTCAAAAGCGAAGGACTCCGGGAGACCGCACTCAGACCGCATAGTGCAAACTGCATCCTCCATGGTGCGGTTCCAACGCTTAGGAACACCGTTCTGCTAAGGAGTAGCAGGACCGGAGACCTGGTGAAAAATCCCGGACTGACAAAGAAGCTATCCATCTCACCTAGAAACTCGCCACCACGATCCGAGCGAGAGGTGTTCAGAGTGTGGCGCGCTTGACGCTCAGCCATCACTAGCCAGAGGCGAACCGCGAGAGCGGCGTCACTCTTCTGGCGCAGGCCGTAAACCCACCGCATAGGGGTGAAGTCATCAGTCAGGGTCAGGACGTATCAACCCCGATCGGACAAAGACTCGACAGGAAGAGGACCAAGGAGGTCCGAATGGACTAACTCGAGAGGGCGAAGAGCGCGAGAGAGGGAGTTAGGTTAAGTCCAGTGATGCATCTTACCCTGGGCACAGAAGAGGCAGTCAGTCTTGTGTGGCTTCTCGAAAGAAGCCGGGTCAAGACCGAGAGCGGGCTGTGTTGGAATGAGCTTTGGCACATTGTCGGAGCCCACATGACACAGACGGCGATGAAGCAATCGCTGGTGATCAAGAGACAGGGCACCAGTGACAAAAACACGAGCTGAAGGGGAGGAAGAGCAAGAAGCAGAAGTCTGGGAGATACGATACAGATCATCCACAACAGAGGCACGGAGAACAATGCTGCGAGTGTCAATAGTAGTCACAGTTGCGGACTCGGCAGTGTGCTCCCCAGAGAGTCCCATCAGTGTGCAAGCACGGGCAGAAAGCAAACTAAGCTCAAGGTCAGGCACAAACAGCACCTCGGAAAGATACAAGGGGCCAGAAGGACCATCTAAACGCATGACCCCAACACCCTGGACTGGCAAGGACTGACCAGAGCCTGTGCGGACAGAACGGACAGACGCAATAGGGCAGAGAACGATGAAACCACTAAGACGACACGTCATGTGATGAGTGGCACCTGAATCGATGATCCAAGTGCCGCCGAAATCATGACTGGAGGACGTCACTGTACAACGAGCAGTGGAACACTCGGCCTCGCACGGACGCTAGGCAGCAGGTGGGGAGGAACGATGAAGGGCACAACGGTGACACTCATGAATCCAATCGGTACAGTCAGGCTCATTGTTGTCACATGCAGACTGTGCCCCCCCACACGAGTCATCCCGCATCACCAGAATAGACGGACCGACAGTCTATGAACCATGCGACTGTGACAACACACTCGCACCTCCCTGAAAGTGGAGCGCCAGAAGGTGGCGGAGCTCGGCAATGGTGCGGTCATGTGGGTCGGGATCGCCATTGGTCACTGGTGAAGAAGTGGAATTTGCTGCGGTCATGGTCGTCGCGCATCCGGAGGATGTGCTGCTCGATGTAGACCGGAGTGTGTGCATAGCCTGGAGCCCGCGAGTAATCCGTGCCCAGACGAGCGGCTGCTGAAACTTGGTGTAGCGATGGGCGCCTCCATAGTTGTAGCAGTGAACCGAGCGTCCACCGCTACTACCCGATGATGGCTGCTGTTGCGGCTGTTGCTCGCCCGAGCCACGCTTTTGTCGCCCCTTCTTCCCCTGTGCTGCTGCCGCGACACCCTGTTTCTGAGTCAGTGTAATGGGGGTGGAAGGGGAGGAGGATGACAAGGTGGAGGATGGAGAAGGGATCTATAGGAGGGGCGTCGGTGGTGATGTAACGACTGCTCCAACAATGGAAGTCTCCTCATGAGCCACGGCTGCCTCACGGGCTGAAGTCACCTGGAGGAAAAGATGGTGTGCCCAGGGAAGAAACTGTAGTGAGGCCGAGAAAGGCTCGAGCACGGTGTCGCTGTATCGCGTGAGGATGTCGGTGTGCTCAAGGCAAACCCCGAGCATGATCGTGCAGAGCGCCCACAGTTGTGTACCTCCTGAAGTCCCAAGGCGCATGTAGATGCGCATAATACGTCGCTAGTAGTCTGTTGTGGGCTCGGTAGGTCCCTGGCAAAGGGAGTGAAAAGCACGGATGTGTGCAGTGCGATTGGCGTGCGTCTCTGCAACGAGCAGGGACAGCGCTAGGTCCCAACCCCCACGTGGATCAGCGCCGATGCCTGTGCCCGCCTCGCCAAGGAACGGGCGGAAGTCAACGACGGTCTCGCGCGGCATGGCGTAGAGGAGTCTGCGCATCGCCCTAACCGTTGTCAGCACCTGAGCTTGATCTGAAGTCTGATACATACTGTGGCAGTAGGGCCACACGCCCTCTGAAGTGGCCCAGACCTGAAAGAGGATCTCTCAACAGTCAAAGCCATCCTCGCTGACATACATGGGGGGCGGCGTCTCGAAGTCCTTGGGTTGCCGCTCCGTAGGGAGAGCAACCACAGGATGGGAAGGACGAGAGATGAGAAAGACGTCGGGAACAGGGAAGTAGCTGGGGTGGAGGTCAGGCGACAATCGAGGCTCCGGATAGCGGGATGTGTGTGGGGGCCGAGAGCTCGTCTGAAGCTGACGGATACGCTCCTGAAGCATACGAACCTCGCGCTCGGGTGAGTCGCCCTCCATGCCTGGCATGTCTGGATCCTCGTCCCAAGGCTTAAGAGGTGGCTGGTCAGCTCCAACTCCTGTCTCTCGTGCTAAAGCTGACTGCTGTGAAGAGGGTGCGATCCCGGCCGCGCCCTCAAAAGTCTATCGCGAAGTCGTGGAATGACCTCGAAGGAGCTCGATGAGTGTATGGATGGCATCAGCCTGCTCCTGCTGCAATCGACACATCTCGTCCTGCTGGCTCTGCAGGTACTCAATGGCCTGCGAACGTGGGGTCATGACCCGTGAGGAGGAAGAAGAGGGATCTATCACCCCTTTTCCCTTCTCGTCGGACGAAGCCATGGTGGCGCTCATTATGGTCCGAGATGTCAAAGTGGTCAAATTGCAGAACCGTGAGCGTTTCTCGAGGAGTTAAAATGCTGGCAACTTTTGACCCTCCGACAAA
This sequence comes from Penium margaritaceum, assembly GCA_023375785.1. Lineage (NCBI taxonomy): Eukaryota > Viridiplantae > Streptophyta > Zygnematophyceae > Desmidiales > Peniaceae > Penium > Penium margaritaceum. Next base: position 44,907 of record SZWC01016964.1, read on the forward strand.
AAATTTCATGAAGTCGGGTGATGATGTCAGCAGAAATTTGCTGACGTCAGCAAAACCTCATGACGTCAGCAAGTCAACATGCTGATGTCAGCTCACCCCCTTTTTTTCTTTTTTTTTCTTTTTTTGTCAACCCTCGCGAGTGCTTTGCAAGCTGGCGGCCGCTCCGCAGCAGCCACGCGGGAGCTGCGCGGAAGCTGCGCAGTAGCTTCCTCTCAGCTGCTCCTGCTACGTCGTCAGCTGCAGCAGCAGCCGTACGGCTGCGTGCGGAGTGGCCGCCTGGCCGTTGCGCGCGCGGCTGTGGCAGCAGCCGCGTGCTCTTGCTGCTGCTGCTGTTGCGTGTTGCGGCTACTGCATGCTGTTGCAGCCGCTGCGCACTACTGCCGCTACTTCTGCTACGATGCTGCTACTGCTGCTGCCGCTGCTGCTGCTGTTGCCCCTGCTGTGCTGCTACTCTGCTACACTTCTTCTGTTGCTGTTGGATGCGGCTAGCGACTGCAGTCTCACGTGGTGATGGTGAGTGACGCCGACACCGGTCTGCTGTGGTCGACGGGTCCCTGTGGATCTGCTGCAGCTGTGGCTCTCACTGTTGCTGCTCTACTGCGTCTTTGCTGCGCAGCTTGGTGAGAACTGTCTCACCGCTCTGATACCATGAGAAGATGCATGGAAGCTTCCTAGCAACACAGCCGCTAACTGGGCGTCAGTGCCCGGTCAGACGGTGACGACAGTCACAAGTCGTGCACGCACCGGCAAGGGTCTAGCTAGGAGACACAAGGCAAAGTATCAGAATGCTTCGATAGCATTTGCAGAGAGAGATGACAAATCACAGGTCCATGCCATAAGTACCTGCCGCGGCGCACGGCGGGTCTCGCACGCGGCAGTGCAAGGTCTGTCCTAAAACCGGCCCAAAACCACTGTTTTGGCCGTATCTCTGCGCACACATGTCAAAACGCTACGCCGTCTGAACCCAAACGTGCAAAATCACAAACCAGACTCTACGACTGGTCACATGCATGCATCTGGCATCAAACGGTGGACACACAATGCAAAAACATGCAAATCAGGCCCACGGCCAGTCCACTGATAAAGTCCCGCGTGCTGTAGAAAAAACTGCAAGAGGTCCCGGGTAGCGTCCAGAGCTCTGGAACGGTCGTCGATCAGCTCCAAACTGGTAGTCCGCCACCAGATGACGCACCGGTACCACCGGGGTCCGCATCAGGGATCTGCACCAGTATGGACACGGCCGAGTGGTCACAGTAAACAGGTCAGTAAGAACGTCACAAATCACAACATGGCCGGTTATTGAAATCATTTTTTCCCAATCACCCCAAATCAATACACTTGCCAATGTGTGTACAAAAGAAAAACAAATGGTGAGGACCCTTCCAGGAAAGAAACCTAGAATGTGGACAATGTCTCTCGGAAGTCACTTGTTAGAGTCAAGTTCATACACAATGATGTGTACATCAACACCTGAATCTCCATGATCTTTCTTCAAAACTGGGTTCATCTAATACATCACAAAAGATTATTTCAATGTACCTAATTTCTTAAAACTACGTATAATTTCCTTGAGTAAATGAGATGTACATTGTACACATTGCATGTTTTTTGCTAATTTTAAAGTATTGAATCCGTACCGTAATGTACTAAACTCTGCATAGGCGTAACGTGGGAGATTAACGTGTTTGCGGGACAGTCTGACACTCAATGGGCTGGTCAATATTCCATCCACTGATTGCCCCTCGTGTCATCGACGTAGTACTACTCGAGTCCCCCCCCCCCTCCGTCCCCCCACTCAAAAGTGTATTAGGGTGCTGCGTTGGAGAGTGTGTCTTGAGAAGACTTCTTTTTTGTAATTGTGGATTCAGAGGGAGATGCAAACATGCTTATACACAAGTCCAAAAAAACTTCTTTCCCCCAATACACTCCCTTGAACACTTCCCCAATACATTAGGGGGTTTTGTGCAGTCGGATTGGGAGGGGGGGTCCAGTTGGGATCACATCATGGTGGAGTCGAAGTACACTAAACTGTTTGTATACAGCCTTATAGCTGGTTATGTAGACAAAGGGAGAGACGTAGGATGCTTGTAATCAACGGCTTTCAAGAGGTTAATGTGGATGTACACAAATCTTTTTTCTTATGTCTAACAGATACACTCCCACCTACACTCCCGCAATACACTCTTCCACTTCAGGGAGGGGGTTCCATGTCTCCAGATCCGCCCCACCCCAGCAGGTAAAAGTGTGTTAGGATGGTGTATTGGAGAGTGTAGCTGGGGGAGCCTTCTTTTTTCTAACTAGTGTATT
>SZWC01016965.1:6638-19556 GCA_023375785.1 Penium margaritaceum
CACCCCAACTACTTAACAATAAATCATAATACACCCGGTCTGGGGAGTGTAAGGCCGAGTGAAACGTAGTTGCTTAACAGGGATGAGGTTCCGGAAAATATAATATTTGGCTTTTTGAGAAAAATGGACTATTTTTCTGAAGCAATATATATGCTTCAATGACAAGTGTCGATTGTGTCCAGCACATAAATTCAATGCATAGAATGATAACGAGGCATACTTCTGGTATTTCACGCTTGAGCTGAATGACGCATGCGAGGTCGTGCCATGTGTTATGCCGAACAGAGTACAGATGGTGAACAAGTAGAAGTTGCGAGGCAAAACACGGTTTAGAACTTAAGACACTTGAACAATTCGTGTTTAACGGTAACTATACTTTGACCACGAGTGTCGAAATGATCGTACATATACACATAAGTATCGAGTTACAAATGAGGTGTATAGATGGGGTCCTTAGGTCGATTGTCGAGAAACACATGCGCAATCGCGTCGTGAGTGATCATATTCGAGAAGGTCCACCAAGCAATCGGCGGGCTTTGAGAATCGACGGTGAAGATGCAATATGCATCTTCATAAATCCACATTTGTTTAACGAGAAGTCCACCAAAAGTTTGTGATGCTTACATTTTACATTCGTGAGAGTGGTGGAAGTTGTCATAAGGTTTGGGAAGATTCACTAAGGGCGAGCCCAGTTGGCCACTTTGCCCTCGACCCTCCGTGCTGTGGATCCCTTCTTCTTTTGTGATCATCCGCGTCAACTCCTTTTGAATGCTGAAAATGGCGATTGCTTGCCAAACATCTCCCTTGAGGCCGTAACTAAATAAAAAGAAAGTTTTTTTATGGCAATGTCTACTCCAGTGATCATCTCGCGGAATCTTCGGGTGTACTCTGTTTTGTTGGAGTGCTCACTGAAACTCTAGAGTTTGTGTCATGCGTCGGATGTTCATTCATTCGTCAAAAACGTACAAGCATCGCGCCTCAAAATTCATTACACTTGGTTGGTGGCGTCTACGCGTTTTACAAGTGTTGGTTGATCTGCTCCAAGGGCAGAATGCTTGCGGTCGGCGATATGAGACGGGCGCAGTTGGCCATTGATGATGCCCTCCAGTCTCATGTTGCCATTGGATGGTCTCAAGATCGGACCACCAACTGAACGCCGTGCCACACAATTGCGCAGCCATGAGGTCAGCTTTCTTTTGATCATCGACCCTAAGAGCGCTGAAGTACACATCCAAACTCGTCAGCCTCATCGGAACTCTCGTTCCTTTTGGTTTTGCAAGATCGAACATGTAGGAGTGAAAGATAACTACGCTCAGCGACAACTTAGACATGGCGTCGTCACATCAATAAGTGGAGGTCCATACGCAGAATTACAGATTTGTATCCATCATTACCCGGGTGTGGCTTGACCAGGAATTTCAGATGTAAAGGCCAATTTTAATTCGGGCATCTACTAGCCTTGATTTGTGTGTTGCATGCACAGCTGGGCTGTGCGTGCCTGCTCACCCAGCTTGGTCCGCAGCTGCGCACTGCAAGCAAGCACTGCTGGAGACTTGACCTAGACAAGTCAGGGTGGAGCTACACCTGACTGGAGTGCTGGGAGCGCTTGCATCAATAAATGCAATCAGAGCTCGGGAGCAGGGACCACTCTACATCAGGCGCTGCATGCACAAATCAACATTGCATCAACTACCACATGCACGACTCAGCAGCTGCATCAGCTACTACATGCACGACTCAACAGTTGCATGCGGAGCAAAGAGTGGGGACCGCCCCATGTCAACGGCAGCATGCGTGACTCAGCAGTTGGCACGACTTCCGAGTTGCCATCCTTCCGGAAGCTTCCTTGAGTAGGAGGTTACGTGCCTTGGATCAGAAAGATTCCTTGAGGAGGAAACTACAACCTTGCAGCAGGAATCTTCGTCTAGGCACGGAGGAGATGGTCAAGTTGCCAAGATCCCACTATAAAAGGTGACAGGACTCAGTCAGTCTAGCAACTCCAACATCTCGAACAAATCCAACAACTCAACAAGCAACTCGTGTAGTAACTCTAGTAACCAAGACCAACAGTCCATCTCTGCCAGACAACGCCTCACACCAAGACTCTGTAGTCGCTCTCATCTCAAGACGTGAGTAAGCTTGGTAAATTTCTGCCAGCCTGGGCAGGAGGATGCCCCTGACTACCTGAAGGTCCAACTACTTCGCAGTGGTGGCCAGACTACTTGCAAGACTCAAGCTGCCTAGCTTTAGCAGTCTTGCATGACGTTGCTCATCAGTGGGCCAAGAGTGGTGTCTAGGCGTGAGAGCCCAGAGTTAGTGTCTGACCTCAGATCTGCCTTACAGAGTTGATTCTGTCTGGACAGTCGGACTATGTTGGAGTCTCCCTCTGTTGACCCAGTGTGTTTGGCAGTACTCGGTCAGCGAGGTTAGGAGGGTCTAGAAGCTATGTGTCTTGCTGGAGTTCCCCTCTGTTGGCCCAATAAGCCTGGGAGCATTCGGCCAGCTTGGCTAGGAGGGTCCAAAGCCCTCCGACAACCCAATAAGTCTGGTAGTGGCTGCTACCGTGGAGAGGAGGTTGCCTTGACAACCTGGAGGCATTTCACGTGAAAATATGGTGACCGTGCTGAGACCCTTGTAAGGACAGCCTTGACGGCCTAGGAAGGTGTTGGGCCCTTGGATGGGGCAGGTTTTGTCCGAGCATGGAGCTGAGCTGTGTTTCGCCGTTGTTTCCTTGTACCATACTTGTACTTGATAGTATATCTCAGTTACAAGTTTAATCCAAGCTTTCGCACATTAGAGTACAAGGTTTGCTTGCTGGGTACAGAGATCTTGGACAGTAGCAAGGTCTCCTTGCTGCATCAGAGCACGTAGTGACTTCGTCACTTCTGGCTAAAAACAACTCGACATGGTATCAAAGCACAAGGACTTCTGAGCATGCTCAATATGCGATTAGAGTAGCACATCCGTGCCGCCTACAAGAAGCAACAGCTGCAGCTCAAGCTTGCAGCTCAAGGATGACAACGATTGTCATCACTCACCAGTGGCAAGGTGAGCGCATGACGTGGAGACCATGTGGACATGAAGTCATTGAGGATGCTTTATGCGAAATCAACATAGAGAGCCCATGCACAGACTCTTAACAACAGAATGACCTCTTAGTGCCAAGCTTGTGCATGGACCAAGGATGTATTCCAAGGAGAGAGCAAGGAAAAGCTGAGGAGGCGAAGCGCTCAAGAGAGGAGGCACTGCAAACAACCGCACGCTAAGACAATGTGCATACAAATGGAGCCTTGCGGCAATAGTTGATTGATAGGTGCCTTGTGCTATTACCTTCCAAAGCGGAGAGCGCGAGTTTTGAAGCTCACAGTCCACAAATTTGGCAGGAGTTGTCCCAGATTCAGCAGCAGGTGCATCTTCAGCATCAGCTTCATCTGGCACAACTACCATCATCATTAACTGCAATAGTCTCGTAGGCAGATGTGGCATTGTTCATGCCACAAGCTCTCATGCCAATGCAGATGCTAGTGATACAATTCATAACATCAGGCATTATACAGCCTCGCGTGGTTCAGCCATAACACGCTGCACCGGAGGTGCCATCCGTGGCACTCGCACCACCACTGCTTGATACATGTCAGCATGAGACAGTTGGGGAGCAAGATTTTAAGCATGAAAGCACAAACGTACGGCACCAGAATGGCAAGCAACAGTTCCTTTGTCAACGGGAGTGGCATCCCAGTGAGCTGCTACCTTTCCAGGCAGCTCAAACTAAAGGTCAGGTGGCGCAGATATAAGAACAGATTGAGGCCTTCCAGATTAAGAAGGCTTCATCAGTGTCAAATCAGCCATATGCATATGAGCCAGAGTTTTTTCTTCTCCAGTCATTCCACAGCCAGTCAGTCCTGAGCAGACAAAGGCAACTTCATCTCCTCATGGACGAAGCGTGCAGACCCTTGTGGTGTCCCTTGAAGCATCCAAAATGGCACCATTGCAATAGTCAAAGTATGCAACAGTGCCACCGGGCTTTCAAGCGCCACACATAGGAGCCAACGACAAGTAGTGCTACTTCTCAAACACCCACGTGATGATGTCATGAGGGTCAGCATCACTCCATGCACTACTTTGCGAGTCGCAAGCAGGGATGCCATCGGAAACAACCCATGTTTTTCATTTCTTAAACGCTTTGCAAAGCGTTTTTCTTAAACGCTTTGCAAAGCGTTTAAGAAATAAAAATTTGCGAGTCGCAAGCAGGGATGCCATCGGAAACAACCCATGTTGCCAGAGAGCGAAGGCAAGCAGTCGTCTTGAAGATCCTCATTGAGGGTGGAGTGGTGACCAAGGAACCAGACTGCCATCTCCCACCTGGTAGTGGCAAGCAGCAGTCGTAACGACCGTGTCTACTTGAGAGAAAAGTGTCAGAATAGGTGGTCATAGGGTTGGACGTCTCGCCAAACGTCTAGAAGTTGGCCAATAAAGTGGATGGAGTTCTAATTCTCCATCCAACAGAACATCAGATGAATGCTGATGGTGTAGTAGAGCAGCTGAGGTAGAGGTATCTTCGGCAGTCGAGAGAGGCTCACACGAGCCTCGAAGCGCATGACAAGCTGGCTCCTCGTTAGCTTGTACAGACCCAACGTGATGGCAGCATGCACTATGGACGTACGAGGCGGCCAAGAAGAAGCCAGCCTACGATGTGTAGGAATAGTAGTGATGCAGCAGATACTTGTGTATGGAGCCACGAGTATGTGGGAACTTAAAGAATTAGCTCACGAACTGCAATTGTATCTACACAGCATTGATACAAGAGGAAGCAACATGGTGGTAGCTCCGGGGTAGCCCACCACCATCGACGCAGTAGTGATGAGCGCACCAAGACAGAGACGCTCATCAATAATCTGACATGTGCTTCTCATAACCGGAAATCTCGCTCCATGACACGAAGCAAGCAGTAGCAGAGGAAGAAGAAGAAGAAAAAAAGGGAACATCTGATAAAGAAAAGGCACCATTTGGTTGCAGCTTTGGCACCGACAAGTGTAGTAGAAGCAGAAGTGTAGTAGATTTTCATGACGCAGTGGAGCAACCGTAGTCAAGGTATGCGACACTTTGGTCGTGCACATCATCATGGTGTTGCTCAGCAAAAACAAACAGGTGTGGATCCAAAGGCAGTGCAAAAGGAAAAGGGAAAAAAAACCTACAATGCAACGATCCCCTCAGTGAGAGGACATCCACCTCTCTATCTTTAGAATTGACCACGACAACACCAACAAGGACACATTTCTCATTCGAGGAGACCTCTGACCTCTTTTCAGCAGCCGAGTGAATTAAAAATCCTGAGCACATCAACAGAGGAGTACGTTGGGAGGTAGAGCAAAGGTGTCGGTCAAGCATTGAAGCAACACGCAATGTAACAAGTTGAGAAGCAAAAAAAATCCTGTCGGAGTGGTGGATGCAATAAGCCCACCAAGTGATTGGTGGCATGCACATATGGAGCCATTGCGCTCCATGTCAAAATCTTGCCAGAGTGGCGGGTGGAGGCAGTAAGCCCACCTGGTGCCAGGTGGCATGCACAAATGGAGCAGTTGAGCTCAGCCTCAAAATCCCGTCGGGGTGGCAGGTGGAGGAAGTAAGTCCACCTGGTGTCAGGTGGCGTGCACAAATGGAGCAATTGAGTGTCAACCGGCCTCAGGCAAACAGACTAGAAAAAAGAGCCGACACAATAGCACTTGCCGCTCCTAGCATTTCAGCCACGAGAAGATATCACCCTCACGATCACCGTTCCACACTGAGCAATTCCTAGGCAATCACTTGCTAGTAACTGTGTCCACTTAACACTTCGTCACTTTCGCGCGAGGTGGTAGTCAAAGACTAACTCCTGGGATTTAGACCAACCAATGTCTTCTTTATACTGTTCCTTAGTTGGACAACTCTGTGAGGAGCATCTAAGGCCAGATTGTGTAATTAGAATGAGGAATGAGCCTGGTACATATATTCCTAGGCCTGGCTTCTAAGCATAGTTGCCCTCGATGCTCGATGGAGGCACCCTCCATCGACATCGGCCCATCGAGTCCCATCGATGGGGCATCGATGCCGATGGCGCAGGCGTGGTCACCTTGGTCCTGCCGAGTCACCGCGCGGAACCTCAAGCACCAANCGGCCATGCATGTGCCATGTGTGCATGACATGTGTTATGACTCAGCTTCATTCAACCAATGGGAGTATCCTTCCAGCTGTGTATCCTCTTTCTTTCAACATGTTCAGCATTACAGATATGCAACATTGCAACAGTAGCCGAGCAACATTCCAGCCTGTCCAATGCTCAATCGATTCATGGATCTCGGACGACATCTTCGAACCATACGTCCATGACCTGGTACCACATGGTCGAACCATATCTTCATCCACGTTGCATGAAGGTTAGACCGTCGGATTAGCAGCCGGCTTGGCGATTGCTGGCTGTCGATCCAAGGGCCGGGTCGACCGTCCGTTCCGCTTGCTCAACAGTCCGAGTTACTCTCAGACTTTCAAGGCGAGAGTCACTCATCGCTGCACTATTTGGTGCCAGTCTCCACAGTTAGCCATCTCTCGCTCATTGTTGAGACTGGCCACCATGGCTGCGCAAGCCAGTAACTCGCAGGCGGGGAGCTCCACCAACCAAGCCTCTACAGTAGGATCAGGGTCTCCCCTGGCTGTTTCAGCTGTCTCCAGCCAGTTTGACGCTGCCCGGTGGAATCCACCAAAGAAAACGCCGCTCAGTGGTGACTTCCTCACCAAAGAGCTCTCAAAGCACTGCCAGCCATGCCCCACAGACGCAAAGAATCCAGGATTCGTGTGTGGATCGTGTGCCAAGAGGACCGGCGGGACGAGTGACCGCATCCGCTGTCATTTTGCCTGCAACAACCCTAACGTGGCCAAGTGCCCTCACCCGCCACCGCTCTGTCGCGACGTTCTTGGCTTGGAGCGGCACCCCCCTCCTCCTGCTGGATGGCAGCCGCACATCGTCAGCCTCTACAAGGGAGAGGGACAGGAATGGGGCACGAAAGACAAGCTAATTAAGTGGCTGAAACTTTGGGAGAAGAAACAGCAGGAGGCAACGGCTGCACTTGCTCGCGTGACCCTGGTGGTGGATAGCGACGAGGAGGCCGGGGAGAAGCAGCAGCGGCAGCCAGCTTCAACCAAACTGGAGGGTGAGGTTCCCCTCTTTGACGTCAACCGAGCAGCCTCCTTCTGGCAATCAACAATGGTAGAGCACGCAGACCGGTCGATCAATGAGCGTTGCCTGCTGGACATTGTGAAGTTGATGGCGATCTCTGCCCTGTCCATATCTTTCTGCTGGGAGGCGGTGTTGCTTGAGGTTGTGAAGAGTGCCAAGAAAACGACAGCTGCTTTCAGGCTTCCAGCCCGGTCCACTGTGGTGGGGGACCTTCTTCCAAAACTTGACAAGGAACTGGAGGAGTTGGATGCTCCTCTGAAGCAAGGATGGAGCACGTATGGCTGCAGTTTAGCTGTTGATGAGTGGTCTGACCGACAGGTCAGGCCAATCTACAACGCTATGGCGGTGAACGCCTTGGGGTCTGTGCATGTTTTCTCCCGTGATGCCAGTGGATTGACCATGGATGCAGACCACATTGCATCAATGATTGAGGAAGCTATTGACATTGTGGGGGAGGACAAGGTGGTCTCTGTAATGTGCGACAATGCATCAGTGAACAAAAAAGCTTTTTCAGATCTGAGGTTGAAGTACCCGCGACTGTTTTTCCAAGGGTGCTGTGCTCACAACATCGATCTCGTCATGAAGGACGTGGGGAAATCTGCATGGGGTGCAGGTGTGATTGGACAGTGTGAAAAGGTTGTGACTTTTTTCAGGAACAACGCAATGCCGCGCACTTGGCTGAAGGAGAAGACTGGCGGCAAAGTGCTGAAGAACCGTTGTGACACACGCTTTGCCTCTGTCCTCTCCATGGTAGAGAGACTGCTGGAGCTGCGGAATGAACTGGAGACGTTTGTTGGACTGGACGTGTGGAAGCAGATTGGCTCACACAGAGATGCTAGCTTTCGGACGAGGAAGCGGGAGGTGAGGAGGATCATTAGACGTAAGGTCTTCATGCTGTAGGTGCGTCAGCTGAAAGAGTTGCTGCTATCACTGACAGTCGTTTTGAGGGTGGCAGACAAGCCGGGTGGTAGTGCCGGTGAGATTTATGAGGGGCTCCTGGATTGCACAGAGCAGCTGAAGTCGTTGTCCATAAAAGGGAAGGAAGCCACGGAGGGTTGCGGAGAATCACGTGAATTTTGTCCTTGGCAGGCTTGAGGCTCGTTGGTCCAAGGACATGTCATGTCCTTTGTACGCTGCTGCTCGCCGTCTCCACCCTGAGCATTTTGGCAATGACCTGTCAAAAGACAGCAACACCTTGCAGGCTTGGCAGGCTGTGGTGGAGGCGTTGGTTCTTGATGGGAAGCAGGATGATGTGATGAAGGAGATTGGGGCTTTCCAAAGAGCCCAAACCATGGTGGTGAGTGATCCGATGGTTACTCCCCGGAGGAACGCAAAGGCCATTGCTGTAGTGGCCAAGGTGCAATGTGGAACCATCACTCCTGTGGAGTGGCACGTGAACCACATGTGCCACTTACCAGTTCTGTGGGACCTAGCGCTGAAGGTGCTTTCCCAGCCATGCTCATCCTTTGAGTGCGAACGTTTTTTTTCCATGCACGAGCTAATTCATACTGCCAGGTGCAACAGGTTGAAGGTGGAGACTCTGGAGCTGCTGGCGCGGTACAACGTGCGACTGCGCAAGCACTATGGCCGCAGTGGACAAAAGGCAGCTGGGGGGCTTACACCAGCAGCAGTCGTAGCAGAAGCAAAGGCAGACATAGAAGCAGAGGCAAGTGAAGACGACGGGGATATTGTTGAAGAAGATGGGGTGCTGAGTGAGCCTGAGGAGGAGATGGAAAGCGACGACAAGGAGGGAGAAGATGAAGATGAGTTGGAAGCAGCAGACGAAGATGTGGTGGAAGTCATGGCATCCGTCCGTGTCATGACAGACATGCCAGGACTCCCACATGCTCGTCCTATTCGTGTGTGTGAGCAGTAGAAGCCAGCAGCAAGCACAGCACCAAGGGGACAGGGGAAGGGGAATGAGGACGAGCCCGGTAAGGAAGGAGACAAGGATGGGGAAGAAGAGAATGGGGAGGGAGCCGACAAGGATCAGGGCGAGGGGGAAGATGGTGGGCTGGGTGAGGATGGAGAGGAGCAAGGGGAGGGGGGTGTGATGGCACATGCTACTGCCAGTGTTGCTGGAGAAACACCATGCGAAGATGATGTAATGCTCGAGACTGCAGCATCACCACCACACAAGGGGTCATCCACCGCGGCATCCAGAGTTGGCCCTTCAAGTGTTGCTGCTCAAAAAGCAGCATCACCAGCTGCAGCAGCTAAAGCAGCAGCTTTGAAACGCTCCGCCGCAACAGCAGCAAGCAAGGCAAAGCAGCGCAGGCAGGCTGCTAAGAAGTGATAGCTTCAATGCATCTGTTTTTTGACCAAGTTGCTGTTTCACACAAAATGTGTTCCCTGCTCTTGCATGATGTGACTTACATTGAAGCTCTTTAATTCTCTTGCATTCCATGTGTCCAATTATGTGTAAACAATACTAGAGTGACATACTTGCCATCAGATTTCATTGTGAAGTGTACCTTTTAAAACCCACTATGATAGCATGGTAGGAAAATGCACAAGTGATAGGTGAAGTGCTTAACAATGATGGGCTTCCCATGAAATGTTAGTGTAAGAGAAGTGTTGTGTTTCACACTCGAGTAAGAAAAAACTTAGTAGAAAAACGTTCCTGTGGACCAGGTGTGCTCCGGTGGTTTTGAGAGGTTTCACAGCGTTGGCACATCGATGCCCTCTGTGACGACTCCATCGATGTGTCGATGTACATCGATGCCCATCGATGGCCGATGGACACAGGTCAACACTGCTTCTAAGGTGTGTGGGTAGTGGCACTTTTGGGGTGGTCACTCCACACCACCGCACCAGTCTGCCAATTGGCACATCCAGTGACTGCCAAGTGGCGCACTCTCCTCATGCATGGAGAAATGTATAAGAAACTTCCCCTGTGCTTGAAGGTCAAAAACCTCCTACGCACATCAAGGCTCGATCGCAGGACTTTTTGTCCTTAAGTCCAACATGCTATCCGTTGCGCTACACTTCTGGTGTCTCGCTTGGACTTGCACCACGAACAAGGTTTGGGGGACTTACTCCAAGGGAGCAGTGCATACCCAACCTGTCCGTCAAGCCATAGTAGTGGCCATGGGGCATAGAAGAACAACATTGAGCTCCATGTCAAAATCTTACTAGGGCGGCAGGTGGACGCAATAGCGCACTAGGACAGGTGGCATGCATAAATGGAGGAGTTGTTCTTCATGCGAAAATCCTACGAAGATGGTAGGTAGAGGAAGGAGTGTTGACGACATTGGGACGCTCTTCGGATCTCCAAAGCAGATGAGGACCTTGTCCTCAGATTTCCACCTCAAGGCAATTTCTGGAGGGGCAAGCTCACTCCTCACGACCGCAATTGTTCCTCCAACAACAGCGTGCTCATCAACAACTGATTCCAGAGCAAGAGCTGAAGTAGTAGTGTAGCAGTCGGAGCAGCTGTTGAAGTGAAGGCGAGGAGTCGGAGGTCCAGGAACAACCTTGGAGTAGCTCGTAGTGATCACGAGCTATGTGGCTAAGCCCATCCGTCATGGGGATTGGAGCTAAACGCCAACCAAGTTTGTGGTGCCTTTTGGGAAGTGGAAACAAAAACCAACAACAGCATATCACTAACAAAGAAGAACGGTAGACGTCTCGTGTCTACTACTGGCTGCCTGGTGGATAAAAAAGAAAAATTGCCGGAATTCAGATTTTCTTTCGGTAGCGGTTAGAACACAGTTTCTTGGGTTTCCTCTCCCCTAAAGATGGTTAGGAAGGCGAGATCAATCATCGGCCATGTGAACTGTCCTCTACCTGTGAATGCAGCAGCAGCAGGTGTTAGTACAATAGCAACAACAGCAGAAAAATCAGCAGTTTGCTTACAACAGCACTCATTGTACCTTTTACAAAGTGGGGCTGACCATCTTTGCCGGCAAAGCAATGATCTCCGACTTCGCTGACAGCAATGAGTTGCGAAGTGCGAACTTAAAAAAAACAAAAGCTTGCTGCAAGAGGACGCAGGCGCTCAGCAACGGTTGTGGAATTGGGCCGCTGCAGGACGTTCCATGGCACACAAGTTGCACGAACAGCGAGACCAAAAACAAGAAAAGGAAGCTCGATGGGGTAAGCAAAATAGTGGCTGAAGGGAGGGAGCGCTGAGCAAGGGGGGAGGGGAGCAACGTCCATGTTGGACGTTGCATGAGCTCATCGCGATGGCGAGCTGGACAAGAGCCTGCCGTGACGGCAGGCACCGGCGCGGCGAGGCTCTGCTGCAACAGAAGGTTGGCGCGAAGCCCCTGCCCTGACGGCAGGGAGGCTGGTCAGCTACCAGCGAGCGAGGCCTCAGCTCGAGAGGACCAGCCGAAAGAAAAAGGCTAGGCCGAAGTACGTCCCTCAAGCGACGGCCGGTGGTGGAGGGCCATGTGCAAGGAGCCAAGGCCAAGGCCATGGTCGGTGGAGGGAGCGAGAGAGCAAAGAGCTTGGCTTGACACAACCGACGGGCTGCAAAAGAAAAAGAAAACAAAGATGATAAAAGGGTGAGAGGCCAGGGGCAACGGTTGGAAGCGACGGGGGCCCTAATGGGGCAGCCAAAACAGGGCGACCCACTCGATGGACACCCATGACGGTGACCACCACCAAGAAACAGTGTTCCAGCTGCAAAAGACGCCATGGGAGTCCACAAGGGACTTGGCATGACTTGAAATCTTCCAAGAGCGGACGTGGGGGCACGATGGTAGCCTCAGCCATGGCAAAACCAAACCAAAGCAGCTGAGTATGGCAGAAGGACCTGGCGGAAGCAGTCAAGGAGAACCGTCGAAGTAGGTGGCTGCAGCGACAGGAGGAGCAGAAGACTACAACATCAGAAAACTAAGACTGGCAGCGGGCTTTTACACTCGCTGGCCAGGGGTGGCTATAACAAGTTGGCCGTCCAAGCACGTGGTCCCAAGCAGCAATCCCGTTTCGGTAGCGCCACGTTAGTGGAAGCTTCTAGAGCCTTCCACTGTACAGCCAAGCCTGTGCATGAGAGACACGGTGGTTTCGGTTGTGGGAGGTTGCTTCTGCATGAAGCAACCTCAACTGTGGGCGGACACGTGAACCTAGCCTCGGGCGATTTTGTAAGTTGACCCCATTCTTGCTCCACCATGTCTGAGATGCCCCCATTCCAAGAAAAATGGCTAGATCGCCCCCACTCCGGAAAGTTATGGCCAGGCCGCCCCCAAGTTTGGTGCTCCTGGGAGTTATGGCTAGGACGCCCAGTAAGGATGAAATATTATCAACGTATTCCCCCCACTTTCAGAAACTTCTGACTAGCCCCGCCCCCCCATTAATGGGGGCAACGTAGCCATAGTTCTCAGAATGGGAGCAAGTTGGGAAACTAATAAAAAATGGGTGCGACCGAGCCATACGTTTTTCAAATGGGGCGACCTAGCCATTTGTTCTCGGAATGGGGGTGTCTCAGTCATGGTCGGCCGAAAATGGGGGTGATCTAGGAATTAGCCGCCCAGCCTTACCTAATATAATGTTTCTGCTCCACCTATCTTTTTCCGACCAGACAACGACCGCAAAAAAACCGAGGAAAGTTCAAAGCGAGCGTTTTCCAAGGCGATACTCGACCAAATCGAGCCATGTTTTTTCTGAAAACAATCTGGGGAGCCGTAGAACACCCAAGAGCAACCCGAAAATCTCTTCTGATTTTAGACCTTTTATTTAGGCAGTTGAAACCTCCACTGATT
>SZWC01016965.1:30190-42798 GCA_023375785.1 Penium margaritaceum
GACAAGTTGCTGAATCCGGTGGAAGTTGTTTCACCATAATCGGACAAGTATGAAAGGAGATATGTGCTTCCAAAGTTGGGGTGTGCGCGGCGCCTCTGGAAGCCAACCGCAACTCGACTTCCAATGGATAATCGACCGGATCGAGTAACAAAAGTTCCATCTGGAGATTTTGCTCCAGAAGATCTGCCAATGCGTCCGTTGGATAATCCACCGGATCCTGTGGTGCAGTTTGTTACTGAGGGACTTGGCCAAAATCGTGGCTCGGCGTCCGAAACTCAGTAGTACGTTTTGTTACTCAGGGACTTCGTCAAAATTCTGACTGCAAGTCCACGGAGAGCTCTCAAATCTTGTCACACCCCATTACCAAACTCGCCACAGCGATGAGATCTGAAAATTGCAGGGGACACCTACACCACATGCAATGGGATATGCACCTTAGGAGAGGAGCTTCGCACGTGAAGAAAGGCGCCACGACGTATGCGCACCATGGAGGCGTTAGGCGTTTCTGTGGTGGGTGAGACCTGTGCTTCGATAAGCATAACTTGGGCTGCGCTTGGCCAAATTGTGTGTGGCTTGGTGCGTTGGAAAGCAAATGACTAGCCCTGTAAATGTTTGTTCATGTTCATCTACACAGAACTAATGCAAAATGCCGTCATTCCCTTTGCAAACTGAATGTCTCTAAATTCCTACTCACATAGCGTGAGGCGACCAGAAAGCTCATGCCCAGTCTCAGATTCGCCCAAAACAGAAGACGCAAACCACTAAAAACAATGAGAAAAACTTTGGTACTGAACCACGCGGATTCCCTAGCAAAGGGTTATGGGCCCAAGGGTCTGAATTTCTCCAACTTTTACGTCTTCCGGAGCACACGGGATCGTCATCTTGGATGTCGCCGTGAAGTTCTGAGAACCAGTGGGAGTAGAAGCTGTGCAAACGGCGCAGAAGGAGACACATCCCATTCAGAAGTATGCAAGCGGTTCGGGCTTCAGGCTTTGGAGGTGGCTGTTTGAGCTGTACCTCACGCATAATGGGTTGCAGGACGTCATGTTGGGAAAGGAGGTGCTCACAGATGTGACTGTAGCAGACGCGGAGAAGTAGGCCTTAAAAAGAAGAACATGAAGGCGCTCATGCTCTTGTGTTTCTTGGACAATCGAGTCGTAGTGGGGCTACTTCCAAGGCTACAAGATGACAAGCCAAAGCCTGACAAAAACCCTATGCCATCCACCAGTCCATGTCGCTTGAGAATAAAATCTTCGCAATGCAACGGCTGCTCATGGTAAGAATTGAGTTGGGAGATGATGTCATCTTTGCCATGTAGCAGATCGAGTCGCTTGCCTCAAAGTGCAACAAAGTGGGATGAAACATCGAGACAGAGCTGCAGGCAATGGCCATCCTCATGGCCCTACCTGAAATTTGGGGTCCACTCATCATCGTCCTCAGAGGATGGTGAGAGGACAAGCTCACATATGGCACGGTTGCAGAGTACATCCAGAACGAGGCACAATGCTGTAGCTATGGGGAGTCCCCGTCTTCCTCATTGGCCCTCATCACCAAAACACGTGGTGGTGGAAGCGGGGGCAGAGGAAGCAGCAAAAAGGGTGGCAGCAAGAAGGGTGCCAAGAAATGTGCGTGCCGCAATTGCGGCAAGGAGAGCCATTAGGCAAGTGAGTGCCCAGAGGAGGCGAAGACCGGCAGAAAAAACAGCAAAGTCAGGTTGGTCCTCAACAGCAACAAGAACCACTTCCTGAAGACGGTCAACAGGCGGTGTGTGGATTCCGGGGCTGAGGAGCACGCCCAGGATGACAAGGTGGGGTGCGTCGCCCACGAGAAGGCCTCCAAGGCAATGGTGGTCACGAATGACAAAGTCAAGCCAGCGGCCGGCCTAGGTGGAAGTGGAGGTGGAAGTCGTGCTGGGCTGTAAGGAGTTGTGCACAATCCGTGATGTGCAGCATGTTCCCGACCTTGGTGACATTTTGAGTGTCAGTTGCTTGAAGGATAAGGGGTATGAGGTACTCTTCCACAGGAAAAGCGCATTGGTGCACATCGACGGCGATGGCGAGGTTGTGCTAGAGGCAAAAGCGCAATGGCGGTCTCAACATTGTGGAGACCAAGGTCATCCCTACGGCATCCATGCGTCGTCAACATGGCAAAGGGAGGAAGCATTGGTCTGGAGCTCTGGCACCAACGGTTGGGGAGTTTGGCACCCAGAACAGTCAAGGAGATGGAAAAGCGCGACATGGTGCGTGACCTTGTCATCAACGGTGTAGCAGACGCAACCGTAGATGTAACAGCGCACAAAAAGTGCGGGCCTTGTACTTTGGCCAAGGCGCGGTGCAAGCCGTTCAACGCAAACAAGGCTCGCGCAAAGGACCTGGTGGAGGTCGTGCATAATGACGTGTGTAGACCATTCAAAATGCCGTTAGACAACAGCTTGAGATACTTTGTTACCTTCATTGATGACTGCCACAGGAAGCTCTACCTGTTCTTCATTAAGCAAAAAGGTGAGGTCTTGGACCGGCTGAAGGAGTACGTCGCAACGCTGGAGAGGCAGATTGGCCGAAAGGTTAGAGCGCTATGTAGCAACAATGGTGGAGAGTACATGGGTTGCAGCGGGTGGATGAAAGAACAGGGCATCAAGTGGGAACCCACTACGCCGCACTCACCATAGTCCAAGAGAGTGGCGGAGCGGGCAAACCAGATGATGCTAAACATGGTACGGACCATACTTTTGGATGCAGGATTGCCGCGAGTGTTCTAGGCAGAGGTTGTGTGTAGAGAGAGCTACACCATCAACCTCACCCGAACAACGGTGCTGAAGGGTGAAGACGGTTGGAAGACGCAGCAGGAGATTTGGAGCGGGCGCAGGCCACACGTGGCGCACCTGGAGATGTTCGGGTGCAACGTGCACGTGATGGTGCAGGCGGCGTAGTGATGCGAAACCAAGATGGAACCGCGGGCAAAGCTTTGCTTGTTCCTCGAGTAAGAGAGCACGCAAAAATCGTATCGGATCTGGGACCCGCGCATGCAAGAGATCATCCACAGACGTGACGTCAAGTTCAACGAATTGGAAAGCTTCAGCTGTAGCAGCAACGACATAAGCTTTGGTAGCAATCCAAAACAACGGGAGTGGTTCCAGCTCCTTGATTGTGAGAAGGAACTGATGTACGTGGAAGTCGATGATGGAACGTCGGAGCGCGGCGCTACAGTAGGTGAAACAACCATCATGGAAGACTTTGACGCCGATGTAACTAGACTCGAGATCCGGCAGAAAGATCCGTCGGAGGAGGCACTGCGGGTGCCAAAGCGTGCACTCCCAGCAGATTTCGCGTCGAGCATCAGAAAAAAATCTTGTGGATGTGCCACCCGTCCGATCGATGGCTCGCTGGAGTGTGAGAGATCCTTGGGGAGCCATTTGATGATTCAATGGTGCGGGCAGAGTTGGAAAGATTGGAGCAGAGTGATGAGGCGCCACTAAGAGTACTGTGCCGTAGCAAGAGGCAACGCAGAGTGAGAAAGAGTTTTGATGCAGGTACCGGTCGATGGATCGGCATGACGCGGTGCATGTTGGCTGCATCAACAAAGCTGGCAACCATGCAAGAGGCACTTCTGTGGCCCGAGGGGAAGCAGTGGGACGCCGCCATTAAGTCGGAGTTGGCAGCCATTGCTGAAAACGACACGAGGGAGCTGGCTGACAGGTCGAAAGATGCCAAGGTCACCAGCTCCTAGTGGGTCCTCAAGACCAAGTTCACGAAAGAAGGTGTGGTGGACAAGTACAAGGGGTGGCTTGTGACAAAGGGGTATGCACAATATACGGGCAAGCACTATAATGAGACATTCACCCTCGTTGCCAAGTTCACAAGCATCCGTGCGATCAGTGCGGTGGCGGCAACGAAGGATGTTAAATCCATCAGATGGACGTAAAGCCGGCCTTCCTCAACGGCATCATCGACAAAGAAATCTACATGGAGGTACGGGAGGGGGTGGAGGCGCTGGAGGGCAAGGTGTGTAAGCTGTGGAAGTCCTTGTACGGGCCAAAGCAATCGCCTTGATGCTGGTACCAATGGATGGCTAGCTTCATGTCACAACTCGGCTCGAAGTGNTGTGAGGCGGATCACAGCGTGAACGTGCGGCATAGCAAGAATCTCCATCAGATGGTTTCACTCTACATGGACATTTGGATCTTGTGCTCCTCTAACCTGCCAAGCGTACAATAGTTGAAAGAGCAGTTGAGCAGCAGGTTCCAGATGTCGGACATGGGGGAGATGGAGTTCTACCTCGAGGTAAGCATTACAAGGAACTGGAAGGCGCACAAGCTTGAGCTCAGGCAGGCAAAAACGTGGTCAAGGTGCTAAAGCGGTATGGAATAGAGGACTCCAAACCAGTCTGCAGTCATGTCTCCACGACCTGTGAATTGAGTGAGGCAATGGCGCCGCAAACAAAAGAAGACGCGAAGGACATTGTAGGGGTGCCCTACAAATCGATAGTAGGTAACCTCATGTGTGCCATGGTGGCGACTTGACCGGACCTGGCCTACGCTAAGGGGCAAGTGAGCAAGTACGTGGGCGATCCAGGGGCACTACGCTGGCAAGCGGTCAAGCATATCCTCCTCTACCTGCAAGCAACACGGCATGTAAGCCTGAGGTTTGACGGCGAGGGGTTGGCGGACCCCTTATACGGATGCAGACTACACTCGCGATGTGGACAAGCGAAAGTCCACATTTGGCTATGTGTTCTTTCTCCTTGGTGTAGTGGTCTCCTAGTGTAGCAGGAAGCAAGACTCTGTTACCACCTCCACAATGCAAGGTGAGTAAATCACGCCAGCCGAGGTGGTCAAGGAGGCGGTGTGGCTCCGTAGGTTGCTGGGAGAGCTGGGTGTGCCGCATTAGGAGCCTACGGTGGTGCAAGAGGACAACAGTGGCTCCATCTCGCTGACCAACAACCCGACGCAACACAAGAGGACAAATCACATTGATTTATGTTACCACTACGCATGGGACATGGTTGAAAAGAGACAGGTGGTGCTGCAGCACTGCAGTACGCACAACATGCTTGCGGAATGCTTGACCAAAGCACAACCCGCGGACCGGCACAGGATGAGCGTGGCCGGACATGGGAAGACCAGCTATGATGGGCTGGAGGGCGTAGCGGAAGACGAGTGAGAGAAAGCTGGAGCAGCGGGCATGGAAGGTGCAAGGGGAAGAATGTTGAACAGTTGTCCCTCCATGTACCCAAGTGCGGTGCCGGGAGGCGCCGACGCGCCGCCAGAGAGAGGAAAATCCTTGCCGGTGGATCTAGCGGCTTCAGAATTGCTCGGATCCTAAAAATGATAGTGTGCCATTAAAGGTGACAAGTTGCTCAATCTGGTGGAAGATGTTTCACCGGAACTGAACTAGCATGAAGGGAGATATGAGCTTGCAAAGTTGGGGTGTACGCGGCGGCTGTGGGAGCCGGCCGCGACTCAACTTCCGATGGATAATCGACCGGACTGAGTAACAAAAGTTCCATCTAGAGATTTTTCTCTGCAAGGTCTGCTGAGGCATCCGGTGGATGATCCACTAGATCATGTAGTGCAGTTTGTCACGGAGGGACAGCCAAAATCCTGTCTCGGTATCCGAAACTCAGTATTAGGTTTTTTAACTTGGGGACTTGGTCAAGATTTTGACTGCAGGTCCACGGACAGGTTTCAAACCTCGTCCCACCACATCACCAAACTCGACCCAAAAGTGAAAAAGGTGTGTGGAAACAGTGCAGGGGATCCCTACAGCACATGCAATGGGATCTTCACCTTGAGAAAGATGCTTCCCAAATGAAGAAAGGCACCACGGCGTATGCGCACCATGGAGGCATTAGGCGTTTCTGTGGTGGGTGAGACCTGTGCTTTGGCAAGCCTAACTTGAGCTACGCTTGGCCGAATCGCGCGCGGTTTGGTGCGTTGGAAAGCTCATGACTATCCCTAGAAAAACTTTGATCATGTTTATGTTAAACAACTAATGCAAAATGTTGTTTTTCCCTTTGAAAACTGACTGTCTCTTAATTCATGCTCATATAGGGCGGGGCAACTAGAAGGCCCACGCTCAGTTTCAGATCCGCCCGAAACAGAAGACGCGAACCACTAAACATGATCAGACCAACTTTGGGACTACACCACATGGATTCCCTGACAGGAGGAACTCATGGTGCTCCACGAGAACATCTCGATGCATCCGATGAGCGTCACTGACGGACCCTTGGGATTTTATCACCAACAAGCTTGTTACGTACCTCTTGCCGTCCGACGGCAGTGGTGACGTGTTGCCAACATGCAATCCATTGTGCTGCCTCTGGTACCTTCACAAAGACCACGGCCGTGCAACCTACGGAATCATTCTGCACACAATGAATTCTCAGTTTACCAACAACCTGTTGCTCCTCCTGGAGATAGATTTCACTTGCAAGAACACTTGTCGTTTGGTGTAAAGTTCCAACCTGTGGGCATTGACCACAAACACACCTCTTGGACTGAAACGACCACCCAAAATCCCAGCTCCATGGAGGCTTCTGTGCCTATTAAAGATTGGGCCGGCTTTGAGAATAAAGCCACTCTGGGTCAAGAAGATCCATCCTCGGTTCAAGAGATGGAGACCCTGGTGCTGACCAACATCCTCACCCTGAGCGACTTGGCCAAATCCCTCGCAGCCTTGAAAGCAGAAATTCCCTGCCTGATTCCAGCACCTTTACTGAATTTTCCTGACCCCATGAGTAATGAGGCCTTGTGGTAGACGCTCGCAGGTTGCATAATGAGAAATCGGAGCTGGTTGACCCATACCAAGAACCTATGGCGCTGTCATGGAGCACACGTTGCCGCCAACGCTGCAGGGTTTTGTTGCAAGGCAGCGGACTTTGCAGGTACAACAACTACCCTTTGGTAGTGTGAATTGGTGCACACACTTTGGCATGGGCGGGTCCAGGGGTAGGAACGTCAAATGGACCAAATGCAACAAGACCTACGAGGAGTAAAATCAGTACAGGATGCATGGAATGATGCTGCTGACTGTAGGGACAACCCACCGGTGAAAGACGGCCAACAGCTGGTGGATTTTCACGCTGAGCTTAGGAGGAACCTCCAGCAGGCCCGTGAGGCAGCAGCTTATCTCTTTGTTGAGCTTCACGAGCTGGATACCCAACTACCAGGGTTGGGTCAANGAGTGTGGACCGTGACCGCCTCCAAGAACTCACCCACACCGGAACGTGCCTGTAGGAGATGTAGCAACAGGTGGACGACCACTTTGAAGTGCTGTGTGACTTGGTTGACCAGGTCATAGAGGATCATGAGAGACGCCTCCAACTTGGTCTCATGCGTGACCTGACAGAGGTCTTTCTAGAACATGTCATCGTTACACAATGACATATCTGGCAGGAGCACCTAGAACAGCTCCGACACTCGAGCCCTCTTGATTACTCCCAAGAGCCCTGCCTCGCAGCCCATGTTCACTTCAACGTTATGATTTTTTGGGCAAAACTCAAAGTTGCCAAGTTGTTTGAAGTCAAATTAGAGTCGACTACGACTTTTACTATCGAGAGCACCCGGGGCCAGAGGGGGTTTAGATTGGGTTTTTTTTTTCTTGGTCCGGGAAAAAACCCCAAGGGTCAGCTTGGCAAGCCAGCTCAGACCCAAGCAATTTCCGTTGGAGTTTTGATCTTCCGAATCCTGTCCTCAGACTTTCCTACAATCCAGCACAGTCAGCATGAACCATGATGTATGGATGGCTGCCTGTCATGTAGCATCGATACTCTTGTGGATTGTGGTTGATACTAAGCCTTTCCATGTTGAGGCCTTGCGTGAAGTGTCCAATAACGATGGATCATTGAAACAACCAGTAAAACAATCCAGGCTAGCCATGCGATCTGAGATGTGAAAGATCCATGCACCAATCACACATGGCCATTGGATGCATCAACCTCATTGCTTGTGTTCCCAGTCGTTCATGCAGATACTTTGCATCTGGACGCATGGTCCAGGACCTTCCACGCATACACCAAAAGGAACATGGGTACTTAAGTCAGAGGTGCTCATAAAATGAACCATACTTTTCCCTTAGGCATGCAATGGAGGGAAGGGTAGAATGACCACGTGACCGAGTGTCGGCCCTAGTACCACACGGTAGTCTAGTTCATTCAAGTCTCTGAATTGATTTATATGGCCAACAATGGCCGGCCATCGTCGGCCTTGCGCTTGGCCATGTAGTCCATAGTGGACTACACAATAGGCCACCATGGCTAGAGAGCCAGCGGTATCAGCGGTTGCAGCAGTCCGCGGTGCCACAGCCAATGCAGGACCCATTGTGCGGCAAGCGCAAGGGGAGCTGCTGACGTAGGCACTATCAAAGTACTTCAAGCCTTGCCCCACTCCCAGCGGTAGACCGGGCTTTTCATGTGGCGCTTGTGGTAATACATTTGCTGGCTGTAGCGACCACATGCAAGGCCACTACGTTGTTCCCAATGCCAATGTGGCAAAGTGTCGCGTTCCACCTGCTGGCGCACGTGCTCTGCTTGGACTGCCACCAGTTTCACCGCCTCACAATGGTTTTCAAGGTGCTGATGCCAAGCTCTACAGAGGCGAGGGTGACTGGGCGCAGCTCACTGCTAAATGGCAGCGGCAGGTAGCACAGAAGACCACTAGTGTGGCAGATGACAATGAAGAGGCGGAGGGGGTTGATGCAGTGTCTCCAGCCCAGTAGCTCCTGTGCACTGGGCCGGTACCATTGTTGGTATCGTTGAAAAGCAGTCATCAGATGAGCATGCGGGACCACACCCACAATCATCCCAACGAAGAATGCCAGAAGGCAATTGTCAATGTGATGGCTAAAGATGCCCTCCCCATCTCCCTCTGCCGTGAGCATGTGGTGCTGGAGCTGATTGACAAAGCTCATGACACCAATCTTGCTTTCCGTCTCCCATCTTGCCAAAAAGATCTTGAAGAAATCTTGCCTTTCATGGAAAAAGAGCTTGATGACAGGGAGCAACCCTTTTGTGATGGATGGAATATCTTATGGGTGACTATGGGTGTCGACAAGTGGTCAGATATCCATGTTTGGTAAGTTTATTCTGCCATGGCCACAAAAGCTGAGGGACCCGCGCATATGTTTTCCTGTGATGCCTCGGGGCTTGTGCATGATGCAAATCGTGTCTCTCTTGTGATTGACCTGACAATCCAGGAGTCGGGGGCAGAGAAGGTGGTGATGGTTAGCACCGATAATGCTTGTGCCAACACCAAGGCGTGGACCACTCTGAGGACAAAGTATCCGAGTACTTCTTCACGAGATGTGTGGCCCACAGCATTTACATAGTGTTGAAGGATATTGCAAAGATGGAATGGGGTAGCATTTTGGTGGGAAAGGTTGAAAAGATGGTGAATTTCATGAGGAACAAGGGGATTCTCCAGTCATGGATGAAAAATGAAAGTGGCTGGAAGGTTCTATTGTCTGCATGTGTCATGCGCTTTGCATCAGTGCACTGCATGCTGAAGCGTATGTTGGTCATGCGGCCAACATTCGAGAAGATGGTGAACAGTTGCACGTGGAATGATGTGGGAGCTGGTCGTGATGTGGGATATTGGAGGAGCAAGAATGAGGTGTGCAAGCTATTCCGGCAGGCTGTATTCTGGTTGCAATTGAAGGCACTGTACAATCTGATGACGCCACTGGTGGTGGCTTAGCGCAACGCGGACGCAGCAGGGGACACATCAGGCATTATCTGTGAGACACTTCTTGATGCCATAGAGCACCTGCGCAACCTAGGTGTGGCCCGTGGCTGCCGCTGTGTAGCAGTGAACCCTGCATGAGTCAAGTATACTGTGGAACACCTGTCTGACAGGTGGATCAATCAGATGTGCTGCCCTGTTTTTGCTGCTGTACACCGCATCCATCCATAGCATTTTGGACATGAATTTGATGCAGACAAGATGGCTGTGGAAGCCTGGAATCAGGTGGTCAGAAAATGAGCAGGTGGTGCTAAAAGATGAGGTGGAGGCCTTCTCTAATGGCCGTGTGATGGTGGTGCTAAAAGATGAGATGGAGGTGTTCTCTAATGGCCGTGTGACGGTGGTGGATGATCCCGCTGTCAGCTGGCCTAAGGCAAACAGACTAAAAGACAGGGCCGACACAATAGCACCAACCGCCGGCTCCTAGCATTTCAGCTAGGAGAAGATATCACCCTCAGGATCACGGTTCTACACTGAGTAGCTCCTAGGCAATCACTTGCTAGCAACTGTGTCCACTTAACACTTGGTCACTTTTGCGCGAGGTGCTAGTTAGAGACTAAATCTTGGGGCTTGGACCAACTAGTGTCTTCTTTAAACTATTCCCTAGTTGGACAGCTCTATGAGGAGCATCTAAGGCCAGATTGTGTAGTTTGAGTGAGGAATGAGCCTGGTATGTATAGTCCAAGGCATGGCTTCTAAAGTGTGTGGGTAGTGGCACTTTTGGGTTGGTCACTCCACACCACCTCACCAACTCTCCGATTGGCGCATCCACTGACCGCCATGTGGCACATCCTTCTCATGCATGGAGAAATGTCTAGGAAACTTCCCCTGTGCAAGAAGGTCAAAAACCTTCCTGCTCACATCACGACTTGATCACAGAATCTGTTGCTTCTAGGTCAAACGTGCTGTCCACTGAACTACACTTCTGGTGTCTCTCTTGGACTTGCACCACAAACAAGGTTTAGGGGCCTCACTCCAAGGGAGTTGTGCATGTCCAACCTGTCTGCTAAGCTATAGCCGTAGCCATGGGGCATAAAGAAGCAACAATCGCTCCCTTGCACCTGTGGTCACCTGCCGTGGTAACTTTCTATTGCATGAACCCGTACCTGTGTATTGTGTTTGTGCATGTTAGCTGTATTGGTCTTTAGTCCTCATTGCCTACGTCCACCATGCCAATTCCTGGAGCGCCTAAAGCATGAAAGTCACTGTCCAGTGGCTTTGATAGGAGTTTTGCAAGAATTTTCTTGGTTTGGACATGTTGTAGGTGCACTATTCTCTTTGCGACAAGGTTGCACGAGTAGTGGTACCGAATGCTAATGTGCTTTGTGTACAGAGATATCATGTCATCTTTTGCCATAGCGATGGTGCTTTCATTGTTGATACAGATGATCTTTGCTTCCACTTGTGGTGCCTTGATCTCACCCAATAGACTATGAAGCCACTTTGTTTCTTTACAAAATTCTGAGAGTGTGATGTACCCCACCTCTTTGGTAGAGAGTGGGACACAATCTTGCTTCCTGCTCGTCCACGACACCGCACCACTGTTGAGAAGGCAGAAAAAGCCTGAGGCAGACATCCTGTCATCAATCCGCCCTCCCGAGTGAGCGTCACTATAGCACATCAATTACAACGGGTCTCATGCGTCCAGACCTCCAAACCGGAGTCCAACGTGCCATGTCTTTTTGAGATAGCAAAAGATCCGACTTACGGCTTGCCAGTGGTGTGGCCCAGGGTTGGCCACAAAGCTGCTCACCTGACCAACCGCGTAAGCGATGTCAGGTTGCGTCCACACCATCACACACATGAGGCTTCCGACGGCGGACTGGTACGAGATGTTTTGCATCTCCTTCCGCTCAGTCTCATTGCTTTGTGACATGCAAGAAGAGAGCTTGCAGTCGACGGCCATGGGGGTGGTGATGGGTTTGCATTCCTCCATGTTGTAGCACTTCAAGACGTCCATGCTGNAATGGTGCCTGCTTTGTGATTGCGGTGGATGGCAATCAGGAGGTAGTATTTGAGAGGACCCATGTCCTTCAACTTGAACGTGCTGCTCACCCGCTCCTTGAGGTCCACAAGGACATCCTTTAAGGAATAACACAGGATTAAGTCATTCACATACAATGCCACAAGGAGCAAGCTGCGCTCGTCTTCTTGCACATAGATGCTGGGATCATTGTTGTAGTGCACGAAGGAAAGCTCAGCCATGAAGCTTTCCATCTCCTTGTACCAGATCCGTGGGGCCTGTTTCAGCCCGTACAATGCCTTCACCAGCTTGCACACCTTACCCTCTGGTGCCTTGACACCTTCCGGTACCTCCATCAGCACCTCCTTGTCTAGATTCCCATATAGGAAAGGTGTCTTGACATCCATATTGTGGATCTCAAGGTTTTTGGCAGCATCAACGGCTAGTAGGGACCTGATGGAGGCAAAAGTGACAACCTGTGCAAAGGTCTCGTTGTACTCAGACCCTTTAGCTGTGAGAGTCCCTTTGCCATGACCCTTGCCTTGTACTTTTCGATGCTATCATCCTGCTTCCGGTTTAGCCTGATCACCCTCTTTGAGCCCACCACGTGAGCATTAGCGGGTCTGTCCACCAGGACCCACGTGCCATTTTCTTGAATGGACGCAAGCTTGCTGTCCACCGCCTCCTACCACTTGGATACATCAGGCTTTGTTAGTGCCTCAGCCACAGTGAACAGCTCTCCCTGAGCCAAAAAGACCTGCCCAGTCTGGACGAGCTTCCGGTGTCAGCATCGTACTTTGGAGTTTGTTTTCTCTGCCGCTTGCTATGGCGCTGCATTACTGGTGCCTCATCTTTGCTTTGGTTTTGCTTCTGTGGTACTGGATGCCCTGAGGTTAAAACTTTCTC
>SZWC01016965.1:46375-60665 GCA_023375785.1 Penium margaritaceum
GTGAATCACTAGAGAACATCACACCAACATTGGGGCTGCACCACACAGGATGTTTCCCAACACAGGATGATGGACCCACGGTTCTGATTGTCTCCAACGTTCATGTCTTATGTAGTGCACGGGATTGTCAACTTTGACAACGCCGCCATGAAGTTAGGAGAACGCATCGAAGTAGAAGTTGCACATATGGCGTAGGATGAGACACAGCCCATCCATAAGTATGCGGGCAGCCCAGGCTTTGGGCTATTGAGCTGTACCTTGCGCATTAAGGCCTGCTGGAGGTCATGTTGGGAATGGAATTCTTCAACAAGATGATAGCTACAAACAAGGGGAAGCAAGCCTTCAAAAGGAACAAGACAGAGGCGTTCATGCTCCTGGTGTTCCGGACAGTCGAGCCGCAACGGGGCTACTTCCAAGGCTACAACCTGGCAGCTAAAGCTTGGCAAAAACTCTGTGCCATCCACCAATCCAAGTTGCTCGTGAACAAAGTCTTCGTGATGATGCGGCTTCTCACAGTGAGGATCGTGGAGGGAGATAATGTCATCTCCGCCATGCAACAGATTGAGCCGCTCACCTCACATTTCAACAACATGGGGTGGAAGATCAACATGCAACTGTAGGAATCACCCTGCTCATGGTCCTACTTGACAGTTGGGGTGCACTCATAACTGTCCTTGGAGGATGGCTGGAGGACAAGCTCACCTATGGCGCGGTCGCGGAGTACATTCGCAATGAGGTGCAGTAGAAGAGCTCCGAAGAGTCTTTGTCTTCCTCATCGGCCCTCGTCACCAAAATGCGTGGTGGAGGAAGTGGGGGCAAGGAAAGTAGATGAAAGGGAGGTGATGAAAAGGGTGACAAGAGTGGTGCGTGTCGCAAGTGTGGCAGGGAGGGAAACTGGGCCTGTAAGTGCTTGGAGGAGGCGAAGGCTGGCAGCAATAACACCAAAGACAGGCCGTTCTTCAAGGGAAACAAGAACCATTTCCTCAAGAAGGCCAATAGGCGGTGCCTAGATTCCGGGGCCGAGGAGCACACCCAGGTCAAGAAGGTGGGGTTCGTCACCTACAAGAAGTCCTCCAAGTCAATGGTAGTCGCGAAAGACAAAGTCGAGCTAGCGGCCGGCCAAGGTGATGTAGAGGTGGAAGTTGTGTTTGGCGATAAGGAGAAGCTACGCACAATCTGTGATGTGCAGGAAATCCATGGCCTGGCGGACATCTTGATTGTCACCTGTTTGATGGATAAGGTGTATGAGGTGCTCTTCCACAGGAAAGGCACAGTGGTGCACAACGACGGCGGTGGTAAGGTCGTGCTTGAGGCAAAGAACGAGGACAGTCTCTACATCATGGTGACCAAGTTGATCTCCACGACATCCAACGTAGCAGACTCGCAGGTGCGCATCATCAACATGGCCAAGGGAGGAAGAACTGATTTGGAGCTATGGCACAAACGGTTGGGGCATTCACTGCCTGCAACCGTTAATGAAATAGCGAAGCGGGACATGATGCTTTTCCTTGTCATTGACGGTGTACCAGAAGCGGCAACAAATGTTATTGCACACAAAAAGTGCTAGCCTTGCATTTTGGACAAGGCGTGGCACAAGCCTTTCAACAAGAACGCGACTCGGGCAAAGTACCTGCTAGAGGTTGTGCATAGCAACGTGTGTGGTCCATTCAAAACGCTGTCAAATAAGAGCTTGAGATAATTTATCACCTTCATAGATGACTGCAGTAGGAAACTCTTCATGTACTTTGTGAAGCGGAAAGGCTAGGTCCTCGACTGGTTGAAGGAGTATGTCGCAGCGGGTGAGAGGCAGACAAGCCAAAAAGTTAGAGCACTACCCAGCCATTATGGCAAAGAGAACATGGGCTGCAGCGGGTGGATGAATTAGCAGAGCATGAAGTGGGAACCCACTAGTTGTACTTACCACAATCTAACATGGTGGCGTAGTGGACCAACCAGACACTGCTAAACATGGTACAAACCATGCTTGTGGATGCAAGGTTACCATAAGAGTTCTGGGTGCAGGCTGTGCGTAAAGTGAGCTACACCATCAACCTCACCCCAACAGCGGTGTTGAAGGGCAAGGGCGGCTAGAAGACATCGCAAGAGGTTTGGAGCAGGCGCAAGCCAAACGTGGCACACCTGAAGGTGTTTAAGTGCAAGGCGCACCTGTGTACATGTGGCGTAGCGATGCGATAGCAAGCTGGAATCACAGGCAAAGCTGTGGTTGTTCCTCGACTACAAGAGTGTACAAATGGCATATCAAATATGGGACCCGCGCATGCAAGAGATCATCTGCAAGGGTGATGTCAGGTTTGACGAGCACCAGAGCGTCAACAGCAGTAGCAGCGGCATGACCGTTGGGAACACTCCAAACCATGGAGAGTGGTTTGAGTTCATTGATTATGAGAAGGATTTGGTGGACGCGGAGGTCGAGGATGCGGTGTCAAAGCACAGCAGTACAGCAGAGGCAGTAGCGAGCACAGAGGAATTCAGCGACGATGCAGTTGCATTAGAGATCTGGCAGAAAAATCCGTGGGACTAGGCACCGCAAGTGCCAAAGCACGCACTCCCGGTAGAGTTTGTGTCAAGCGGCAGAGGAAAACCCCTTTGGACGCGTCGCCCCCTTGATGGTTTGCCAGAGCGGGAGAGACCTTTGGGGAGCCGTCCAGTCGATGTTTCATGGAAGCGAATGAAGTCAGAAGTATTGCAGCAGAGCGACAAGCCACCAAAGTGCAACACCGCAACAGGAGGCAATGGAGGGCGGGGAAGCGCTTCGACGCAGGCACTGGTCGATGGACCCGTATGACACGTTGCATATTAGCTCCATCAAAGGAGCTGACAACCGTGTAAGAGGCACTTGCGCAACGTGAGGGGAAGCAGTGGGACACACCATCAAGTTGGAATTGGCGTCCATTGGTGAAAACGACATTGTGGGAGCTGGTTGATAGGCCAAAAGACGCTAAGGTCATCGGGTCCAAGTGGGTCTTTAAGACCAACTTCACACAACAAGGTGTGGTGGAAAAGAGCAAGGCACGGCTCATGGCAAAGGGTTACGCACCGCGCAAGGGCAAGCACTACGATACGATGTTTGCCTGTATTGCCAAGTTCAGAAGCATCAAAGAAATCCTTGCGGTGGCTATCGCAAAGGATATGGAACTCTACCAGATGGACATAAAGAAAGCCTTCCTCAATGGCATGATTGACAAGGAAACAAAACATGGAGGTTCTTGAGTGGGTGGAGCCGCCAAAGGGCAAGGTCTAGAAGCTCGGAAGTCCTTGTACAAGCTGAAACAATTGCCCTGATGCTGGTACCAACAGATGGACAGATTTATGGCACAACCCGGCTTCGAGCGCCGTGAGGTGCATCATACCATTTACATGGAGTGTAGCAAAAGTTTCCATCAGATCATTGCACTCTACGTGGATGATCTGATCTTCTTCTTGTTGAATGTTTTGTGCCCCTTGTTTGGTGTTGTAGGACGGATCAGGAATGCTCTGCCCCTTCTGGAGCTATGACCCTTGGATCCGTTGTAGAGTTTCTCAACTATGTCGTGTCTTGTGCGAGATACTTCCTGCAAGTACACGATGTGGGTGAGTGGTTACCTTGGACATTTTGCTGATTAGGCGAAGTGAGAGGTCATGAACTTGATCCTGGCCCCATGCACATCTTGTTTGCTATGGAAGCTTCCAGGAAAGGAAGTCCGTACCTTCTTCCACGTTACATGGTTGGTCTGTCACCTTGACACTAGGATGCTTATGTGTGAAGCCCACAGTGCAAGTCTATTGGTGATATGGCTGGTTCAGGTTATATCCTAGGAATGTGCTTTTGAGTTCTAGGACTGGACAGACGGCTACAAAAGGACTTGTCTTGCATGCTGATTAGTTAACCCTTGCTTGATGCTCCCTTGCGTATTGACCACTTGAGCTCTTCTTGAGCTGTAATACAAAGGTGTTGATACTCTTGAAAGGGGAAGTGTATGCTTGATTAAGTTTGGGATGCATGAAACATGTCAACAAAGGAAGAAGGCGTAAAAACCTTTTTGAGCTTCTCAGTTTTGCAGCTTCCCTTCCAGAGGTGGTTGGCTCAGTAGCTAACAAAGGGTTATGGGCCCACTCCTCTCGTTAGAGAGGTTTCACGCATGCAACCGCTAAGGTCACAAGGAGTGAGAGCGCCTTCTCTCTCACTCAACGTCTCTGTTTGCAAGTCAACATCAGCAGGAGGGGAATGCAACATATGTGCACCTTTCTACCTTGGGAGCCGATATGCGCCTACATCAGCCTACATCAGCCTACATCAGCTTACATCTGCTTGCAACGGCCAACGTGAATAGGGGAAGCAGTTGTCCCTTCTCACCAACACCCTACAACGGCCTCAATCGCAGGTACATCAGCATCAAAAACAGGTGCAGCAGCTGTAGCAGTTGAAGTTGTAGGGATGGCAGGAACAAGGGAATTAGGGAATGATTTGCCCATCCTCAAGTTTGATGGAGAGGGGTTTTCGCTTTGGAAGTGGTAGTTTGAGATCATCATGGATGACAGAGATGTGCTAGGATGTTTCAACGAAACTATGCCAGCACCAAAGGAAGAGGGTGCTGACCTTGTGGCATGGGTCAAGCTTAACAAGAAGGCTCTCACCATTCTTGTCTCCTCCATACAACCCTCATTCCTTTGACATATCAGCGGTTGTGTAGTGGCAGCCGCCGCACACGCCAAACT
Organism: Penium margaritaceum; assembly: GCA_023375785.1. Taxonomy (NCBI): domain Eukaryota; kingdom Viridiplantae; phylum Streptophyta; class Zygnematophyceae; order Desmidiales; family Peniaceae; genus Penium; species Penium margaritaceum. The sequence continues at coordinate 51,092 of SZWC01016965.1, forward strand.
CGGCAAGATGTTTCAGTCCTCCTCACTTGCCAACCGTCTCTTCATTCTACAAATCCTCATTAGAATGAGGCTTGGTGAAGGGGAGGATGTCTCCACCTTCATGCAAAAGTTTGAGATACTCTTACAACAAGCCATGGGCATGGGGTGGGATCTGAAATCCAATATGCAGGCCATGAGTTTTCTAATAATGCTGCCGGAATGTTGGGGCCCCATGATAACGGTGATTGGAGGATGGACTGAAGATCAAGTTTCCTACACTACCGTCTCCGAGTATGTGCAACATGAAGCCATGCATCGTAGGAGCAGTGAAGCAAACATGGTTGTCTTTGCCTCACAAAGCAACGACATCTTTCGCAATACCTCCTCCTCTGGGTAGAAAGGATGTAACAGCACTAGAAACAGTGGAAGGGGTGCAAAGCGCTACGGAATCTGCCATAACTGTGGCAAGGCTGGACACTGGGCTCAAGAGTGCCGTGCACCCAAGAGAGAGTGATTTCTTCTCTTTGGTTTTCAAGATGGTCCAAGCAAAAAATCCCTCCCACCGGGCTCCCTTCCGAAAGCTGCTACCTTGGTGACTGTTTGATCCGCTCTGCTTGGGTCCGAGTGAACGTCTTATGAATGGCGAGGGGGAAATGGTGGGAAGGATCCCACAAGCTTGATGGCTGAGTGTGCCTCCAAAAAAGGGAGGGCAATACTCAGGCCAGGAGCCTACTGTTAATTCCTCTGTATATATTTTTCCTTGTGGTGGTGAGTGAGCAGGGCACGCTGGTCCAGGAAGTGGGGGCGACACATCGTGAGGGGATGGCATCCTGGCATATCAGCTTGTCGCCCCGGGACTCGTGCTCTTGTGTGCTCACCTCCACCCTGACAGCGTAGCCTATAGTCCCACTCCTTTGACTATTCGCATGTAGGGATTTATCTTGACAGGAGTGCCGTCACATGCTTACAATGCCTAGATTTGTCCATGTACCTGAAACTGGTTAGGACAATTGTAGGTCTGTTTCCTAGTGTGTTTGTTCATCTGCCCTTGGGTTGTCTGAGTTTGGAAACCCAACTTCGAGGGGCGTGCGAGGGCTTCGCCCTCGCACTTCGCAGTTCGCCGGCGACCTTCACTCGCCGGCCGCATTGTGAGGATCGACTAGCAATCCTCNATTTATCTTGACAGGAGTGCCGTCACATGCTTACAATGCCTAGATTAGTCCATGCACCTGAAACTGGTCAGGACAATTGTAGGTCTGCCTCCTAGTGTGTTTGTTCATCTGCCCTTGGGTTGTCTGAGTTTGGAAACCCAACTTCGAGGGGCGTGCGAGGGCTTCGCCCTCGCACTTCGCAGTTCGCCGGCGACCTTCACTCGCCGGCCGCATTGTGAGGATCGACTAGCAATCCTCACCTGTAAGAGAGGTGTGCTCTCGTACTCAGACACTAGTCAAGTTTTTGACTTCCGATAGATCGTTTTGATTCTATCTCCCACTATAGTTGACCGTCTGACCTGAAACAAGTTGCAAACTGCTTGTAGGCGAACTCTCATGGTATCAGAGCTGGCTCGCGGGCCTCGAACAGAATCAAGGAACGGGAAGCATTCAAAACAAGGGACGGCTAGACTAGGACACGTGGTCGCCCATGAGCCGTTGTAACTGCAGGCAGCCCCGCGGCCAGTGTGAGGCGTCGAACACACACAGAGTGGGTTGCCCAAGCCGCGATATAAGCGCTGAGGAGGCGGAGCCACCCACAGTCCGTGTGGTGGTCACGGGGCGGCGGAGCCGACCTGCTAGGCACCCCAAAGGTTCCCTAACAGTGGGGACCGCGCAGGTGGGGTGGGAACAGACTGGGTCGGGTCTGGGGGTTGATTACAGGTACCCCAACAGGTCCTAAGGCAGTTTTTCCAGAGGTTAAGGCTCTCATCCAAAAACTGGGTCCAAAGTGGGCCCGATGAATTGCTGCCAAAATTTCCTTGATCGGCATGAGCAATCTCTGGTAAACTTTGGCCTCCCTAGTAATGAGGATGTCCAACGCCAGGGGCAGTGTAGCTGGTGGGAGGGCCGATGGTGCTTAAGGCGGTGACGGCGGTGATCCATCGGCTGTGACCCTCACGGCCGCCGCTGTCGCTCAACTGGGCTTGGGATCGAAGGATCTTTCACGGCCACAGCTAGATACCAGGATTTCTTGGCTTGGAAGGACTTGTTCTTGGACTGGTCCGCTGCGCACGACTTGGAGAGCTACTACCTCCAGCCGGCTCCAGACACGGCTGATGCGCAAGTCCTCTTTCGCTCATTCAATGCACTACGTTGCGCTCTTCCTGATTAGCAATCATATGCCCTGCGCGAGTATGGTTTCAGGGGAAAGGGAGCAGACCCATCCGACTCTCATACGGGAGACTCTCGGCAACATGAGGCTTGGAAGCACCTTATGACTCGCCAGGAAGAACAGGGCATGACGCTTGTCGTGACATTGCTGGACAAGCCACGCAACCTCTTCCCCAAACCTGGAGCACCGATAGCTGACTACTGGGACGAGGCTATGGACATCCGACGAAGTCTACTTGGACTCGGCGGTGCATGCTCCATCCTTGAGTGGCCAGATGTTGTGCTCCCGCACCTAGGCAAGCAGTACAAAGACTTTCATCGGGATTTTTTCCGCCGTCACCCCATGGCCGAGATCAAGGGCATCGACCTGTCTATTGTATTTGCTCAACTCCACAACTACAAAGATATTCTCAAAGGGGAAGCCCGTGACACCGTGCGTGCCCCGACAGCCTATGCGCATCAAGGCATCTCAACTGGCCCAGAACCGTCCATCCATTTCACATGCATACAGACCGGGGAAAACAATACAAGAGGAAGAGGCACCGCAGGGAGTGGTGGTGGCGGCCGAAGAAGTGGACGCAAAGGTCAGAGATGCGGTTTTTGCAACCAGACAAGACACTTTTGGCATTGTTGTCCTACACTGCAGCGCCAAATGATGGACAAGCAGCAGTAATAGCGACCGTAGCAATGCCAATGACAGCAGGCACAGCAGCTGCAGCAGCAGCGCCAGTAATCCTAGCAGCAGCAGCAGCGCCAGTGGACTCAGTAGCAGCAGTCACATTACCGAACTGCTGGCTGGAGTGGGTCACAGAGTACGGGACCAGGTATCCCAGTACCAACCATGATTCTTTTTGGTGCAGCAATGTTTGGGCCCCAGATACAGCAGACATTTCCCTTGCCATCGGCACCTGCACCACCTACCCACAACGACCCCTACTACGTGTCGCCCTTTTTGCACACTCCTGTGCCTGTGCCAGAGTGGGCCATGCGCGTGTACACGGAGACGTCTTAGGCTCAACAACCAACTACTCCACCACCTAGGCTCAGCTGGACAGCCCCGCTGGAGCCTCAGCTCCGTGAGACACATGCCATGGCTCCACCACACATGACATCATAACGCGCATGTCAGCGGCTAGGTCACATGTCACTACGAGCCATGCCCTAACCATGCACGAGTGGCTGTTTGACACTGCTAAGTCGCATCATATGTCCCCGCATCGTCTGCTGTAGGTTGCACTACACGCGACGCATGGTGTGGATGGTGTGAGAACTGATCAGGGGAGATCTTGCATGTTGAGGGCATGGGCACAGTTGCATTACAAGCGGCGGGGGGAGTGTTGTGGTTGACTTGCGTGCTGTATGTCCCACGGTTGAAGTTTAATCTCTTTCCGGGTGGACAGCTAGACAAACAAGCCAACATGTCCACTGTGACGCAGAGGCAACGATGCATGCTCTATGATGCTGTTGGTGAGTTGCTGGCTGATGGACCCCTTCACGTTGACATGTTGTACCGGCTCACCCTTTTTCCACTCGTTTAGACACATTTACACCGACCACAGGTTCACATTGTAACTGGCACAGACTCAAAGCACACTGAACTCATCCACCACAGACTCGCACACATACATACTGACGCTGTAGCAGACATGTTGAAGCATGAAATTGCACATGGCATCCGCCTGACTGACTGTGATCATGGTCTCAAAGATGGTGCATGTCTGGAGTGTCATGAAGGTAAGGCACATAGACAGATATTCCCCGATTCCTCCAACAACAGTAGATCACCCCTTGCCCTAGTTCATGCTGACCTTACGGGACCCTTGCCTATCCCCTCACTGCAATACGGGTCCCAGTATGTTCCGAAACTCACAGATGATTACAGCCGCTTCCGCTGGGCCATTCTGCTGAAAAACAAAGCTGATGCTCAAAGAGCTATCAATGAGTGGATAGCTCTAGCAGAAGGACAGACGGGGTGCAAGCTTTTAGTGCTGCAAACTGACAGGGGAGGGGAATTTCTTGGAGCTCTGACTAACGAACTCAACGTCAGAGGCATTGAACATCGGACCACTGCACCCTACACGCCACAACAAAACGACGTTGTGGAACGGTGGCACTGAACATTGGGTGATGCACTCCGAACGTTGCTCATAAAATCTGGGTTACCATTCAGTTTTTATGAGGAGGCAGTCAAGTATGTCACTTGGGTTTGGATTTGTGTCCCACAAGGTCCATTGCCCAAGGCGGTGACACCGTGGGAACGCCGGTTTAAGAAGAAGGCTAACCTGCGGCCAGCACGGGTATGGGGAACAATGGCGTGCGTTTGGTTTCCTCAACTCAACGTGAGAACAAACTCAGCCCTCGAGGCCGCTGGTGTGTGTTTGTTGGGGTCTCTCACGCCTCAAAGGCCTGGCGGTTCTGGGACCCCACAAACCATGCCTTTGTCGAGAGCCCAGACGCGTCCTTTTTGGAGCATATGTCGTACAAGGAGTTCTGGACACTGCGGCAAGCTCCGCCCATGCCACGTTCCGAGCACTACCCGGAACACGTGAGTGTGCCTGTCTTTATCCCTAGCCGAACACAGCGGCCTGCCCAGGCAGTGCCTCAAGACCTTGGTGCAGGCATAGTCTCACCTGTACCTACAGACCTGCTCACACCCACAGATCTTGTGAATACTAACTCAGGTACCCCTTCCTCATAGCCTGGTCTAGAGCCTGTGGGCAGGTACAATGACGCAGACGTAACACCTTCTGCCGAGCCTGTGTGGAGGTAACAGCGCCCCGTGCCTCGGGTTGATTACAGAAAGTTTCATCACACAGTTGGGTTGACCGACAGGGAAACCTCACTGACCAAACCTCATACGTTGACAGAGGCTAGGGGGCGTGCAGATGCACCTGAGTGGGAGAAGGCCATGGTGACGGAGCTGAATGCTCTCTTGGACCATGGTGTTTAAAAACTGGTGCCCTTGCCACCAGGAAGGAAAGCAATTGATGTCAAATGGGTGTTCAAACTCAAGCGCAACCTAGCCGGTCTGATTGAAAAATACAAGGCCAGACTAGTAGCTAAGGGGTTCCATCAAATCCTGGGAAAGGACTTCACCGACCTTTATACCCCTGTTGAGAAGTATGGGACAGGCCACGCTTTGTTGGTAGTTGCGGCACATGAGGACTGGAACATCCATTAAATGGATGTGAAAAACGCTTTTCTCAATAGCCCTCTTGAAGACGAACTGTACGTCAAACAACCAGAAGGCTTCGAAGACGGAACTGATAGAGTGTGGTTACTGTTGAGAGCTCTTTATGGTATCAAACATGTCCCACGGTGTTGGAACAAGGAAATCCGGCGCACGTTGGATCTTGGAGGCTTCACCCAAAGCCTCTAGAATCCGTCCCTCTTCTTTTTATGGGAGGGTGGTGTACTGGTCGCCTTGCTTGTCTATGTGGATGACCTGTTGGTTTTGTCCCCTTCACTCTCACTCATTGCACTGACCAAAACAGTGCTCACAGCACACTATCACATGACAGATTTAGCTGAAGCACAGAACTTCCTCGGCATAACCATAGTCAGAGACAGATCAGCACAAACACTCACACTGCATCAGGGTCAATTCATCACTCATCTCACCACACGATTCCACCATTTAGTGCAGCACCTACCCCCACAGAAGTCACCCATGAGCCTAGATGTCTATGCACACCTGCTCGACGTACGGACAAAAAAATACGGTCCAGTCACTGATACCACCTTGTACCGACAGATCACGGGCAGCCTATCATACTTGGTATCTACAACCCAACCAGACATCTCTTGTGCAGTCAATGTGCTTGCCCAGTTCAGCCAGCAACCATGCAGTACGCATCACAAGGCACTAGTGAAACTGCTGCGTTATGTGTTGGATAGGGCTGACATTGGACTGGTGTTTGCCCCGACCTTGGATCCCATTCTTGATGGCTATTGTGACAGTGACTATGCTTGTGATCGTGCAGCCCACAGTTGTGGTGGATATGTGTTTCAGGTGTCGGGTACAGTCGTGTTGTGGCGTAGTGCAAAGCAGTCGTGTGTGGCAGGGAGCATTGTTGAAGCAAAGTACATGGCACTGGGTGAAGCGGTGTGTGAAGGGATCTGGCTTGCACGCTTGTTGCAAGAATTGGGCTTGGACATGCTTGCTGTATCGGTGCACAACGACAACTCTGCTGCACGTCACATTGCTGCAAATGATGGGGTGTTGCATCCACGCACAAAGCACATCAACGCCGAGTACCACTTTGTGCACGAAGCTAATGACACTGGGGTCATCCAAGTCTGTGCCATCAGTGGGGAGGCACAACTGGCCGACTTCCTCACCAAAGCTCTGTCCTCTTCATCCCTCCTGTTCCAACTGCATCAGATAGGCTGCAAGCCTGCCGCACTCACGTCCAAGGGGGCGTGTCAATTCATCTATATGTATTTTTCCTTGTGGTCGTGAGTGCGCAGGGCACGCTGGTCCAAGAAATGGGGGCGACACATAGTGAGCAGACGACATCCTGGCGTATCAGCTTGTCGCCCCGGAATTCGTGGTCTTGTGTGCGCACCTCCATCCTGGCAGCGTAGTCTATAGTCCCTCTCCTTTGACTATTCACATTTAGGGATTTATCTTGACAGGAGTGCCGTCACATGCTTGCGATGTCTAGATTAGTCCATGCACCTGAAACTGGTTAGGACAATTGTAGGTCTATTTCCTAGTGTGCTTGTTCATCTGCCCTTGGGTTGTCCGAGTTTGGAAAGCCAACATTGAGGGGCATGCGAGGGCTTCGCCCTCGCACTTTGCAGTTAACCGGCAAGCTTCGCTTGCCGGCTGCAGGGTGAGGACCGTCTAGCGATCCTCACCTGTAAGAGAGGTGTGCTCTCTTACTCAGACACTTGTTAAGTTTTTGACTTCCAATAGACCTTTTTGACTCTATCTCCCACCATAGTTGACCGTCTGACCTGAAACAAGTTGCAAACTTCTTGTAGGAGAACTCTTACCTATGGTCCTGACTTGGGCACAAACGAGCACACCACTTGCGAGAAGAGAGAATTAATCTCTCTTGCTCCATGCAACAAGAATTTCAGAGTCGCCAACGGCAAGGTTGAGGCAGCTGAGAGGATTGGTAACAAGCTGGTCACAGTGGGTGTCAACGGTGGGATTTCCCACCTCAAGCTAGAAGGGGTGGTCTACTTGCCCTCCTTCACAGCCAACCTGCTCTCCATCTCTAAGACAACTGACCATGGGATCATGAGAGTGGTCTTTACAGAGAAGGAAGCGGTGATAGTCCCTACCAAGGACATCAGCATCTCCTACTCTCCGAAAAAGGTTGTCGCACAGGTTCCTTACATTGATGGACTCTACGTCTTGCAGACCAAAACGACAACTTCAATGGCTTAGTCTTTGGTGAAGAGTGATAAAAAGGAGAGTAATAATGTAGACTCATATGAGGAAGGACATGTTGGAGGAGCGGAAGTACTGGCAACAGATGAGTTGGCAACAAAACCGCAAGCAAATGCATTCATCGGGGCTATTCATTGTAGCCTGTGTACATCCTTCGAGAACATGTGGCACATGCTCTTTGGGCACGTGGGTCATCGCACATTGGAGCTCATGGGAAAGCAGGAGCTAGTGCATGGGATGGAGCTAGGTAATGAGGGAGAGGGAGCCGTGATCATGTTTGAGCCATGCCTTGAAGGCAAGGTGAAAAGGAAACCCTTCAAGTGGAATGGCACGCATGCTCTTGCACCTCTTGATCTCGTCCACTATGACGTGTGTGGTCCCTTTCGCACACTGTCAAATTAAGGCATCAGATGTTTCCTCACATGCATCCACTAAAAAAGCCGCATAGTCTGAATGTAATTTCTCAAAACAGAAATTGAGGTGAAGGAGAATTCGCAAGCCTTTGTCGCTATGGTTGAGCGACAAGGTGGAAAGAAGGTGAATGCATGCAGGACAGACAATGGGAGAGAGAACAAATCCTGTAGGAGTGGCTCAAGTTGCAGGGCATTGAACACCAGAAAACTACTCCCTACTCACCTCAAAGCAACGGCACAGCAGAGAGGATGAACCAGACCCTCCTGGGCATGACAAGGTGCATGCTCTTTGATGCCAAGCTGCCTCCTAGGTTCTGGGCAGAAGCAGCACGTACGACAACTTACCTTATGAACCTCAAACCTGCAGTAGCTCTGCAAAGGAGAGGCAAGAAGAATGAGACACAACAGCTGAAGACGCCTCAAGAAGCATGGTCAGGCAGGAAGCCGGATGCCTCCCATCTTAAGGTGTTTGGTTGCACCGGCTTTGCCGAGGTCCAGGCCAGTGAGGGCTTTGGAAAGCTTGATGGAAGAGCATGAAAGTGTTTTTTCATCGGATATGACACCGCCCACAAAGCTTATCAACTGTGGAACCAAGGAGCCAAGAAGGTCATCCATAGCAAGGACGAGGATTTCCACGAAAGGTCTTCAGGTAAGGGAGAGCTTTTTTAACTTGAGAACACTCCAAAACAGGGAGAGTGGCTCACTCTCCTTGAGGTGGGAGACGAAGCACCAGCACAATGGCATGGAATAAGTGCTGCAACAAGGAGCGGAGCTCATGAAGATGACTCAGAGGAATCAGACTCTGATTCCAACATATTCGATCCTCCGGAACATGAGGAGAATGCCTCTCCCATCATTAACAGTGAATCATACCTCCAGCCTCCACATCAACATCACCAGCCAGCAGGTTCACGGAGTAGTTCAGACCTGAAAACACCTTGACAGCATTACGATGCAGATAGGGGTGAATGGACAGGCTTGAACTATTCATTCTTTGTTCAAGAGGAGCTAACGTCTGTCGCAGAAGCAATCACTCGACCTCACAAAGCGAAGTGGGACGAAGCAATTGGCAGTGAACTCAGCTCCATCGAGGAAAATGGTACATGGGTGTTGGTGGACAGACCTGCCGAGGCTCACGTTGTGGGGTCCAAGTGGGTACTGAAAGAAAAATAGACAAGTACAAGGTTCAGGTGGTAGCAAAGGGGTTCTCCCAATATCCTGGCATAGAGTACGATGAGACCTTTGCTCCAGTTGTGACTTTTTCCTCCATCCGGTCAATGCCCGCCATTGCTGTTGCCAAGAGCATGGAGGTCCAGCAGATGGATGTCAAGACAGCCTTCCTTCACGGCAAACCTGACAAGGAGGTAGTGATGGAGGTTTCGGAGTGGGTTGATACTCCCAAGGGCAACGTGTGCAGATTGGTGAAGGCGCTCTATGGGCTAAAACAAGCGTCA